>JAPKID020003727.1:0-12142 GCA_026931265.2 Tropidonophis doriae
AGGGATGAGAATCTGACTCCCATTGTCACCAGACTCTTGAGCATCATATCCCGCTAACTGACTCAATGACTGACTATGTGTCTGCCCATCTCCCTCATAAAGGGATTCTGGGTGGTGTACAATAAAATATTAAAACATAAAAACAAATGTTAAAATTTAAAAAGAGGCAAGGATGATTAAAAACATTAAACATTAATTAAAAGGAAAAGGGAGGGCTTTCAGGGCACCAACCAACCTACCCCATGGCTGCGTGCTTCTAGTATGTGAACCACAAGCAAGGCTGCATCACCATGTCTTTATATCTTCCTGAAAGGCCAGGAAAGTGGAGCCAACAGAGTGAGGACAAAGGCAGAGAAGGCGTTCTTCCTGGACCCTGCCATTCAAAATTCTTTAACTGACAGGGTCTGCAACATATTTTCCCAGCCTGACCGAGTGGGATGGGACAGTGCAATGGTCAAAAGACAGTTCCGCAGATAACCTGGCCTCATGTTTGATTATTTCTCTTTCAGACTACTTGAAAGGCGAGTTGGACAACTATGTGAAGCAATTGCAGGTAGTCCGAGTTGTCCGGCAGTTGGAGAGAAAGGGCTTAATAACTGCCCGATTGCTTGGTGCCAGTGTTGCCAAGGGTGATGTCCTCACTTTCTTGGATGCTCATTGTAAGTAATAAATCTCTTTGTTGATAAAGTTTGTCTTTTTTTCCCCCTTGACAAACAATGCCACTTCATAGACATGTATGTGTTAATTCATAAATCATACAATTAACAGCTAAGGGAACTAAGTATATTTATCCTAAAAGGGAGAAGGCTTAGGGGAGGCCTGATAGTAGTCTTCCAATACTAGAAGGGCTGTCATAGGGAAGAGGGCATCAATTTATTCTCCAAAGAACCTGAAGGCAGGACAAGAAGTTCTGGAAGTTCAGAGGGAGATCCAACCTTGAAATAAGGAGGAATTTCTTGACAGAACAATTATTCAGTGGAACAGCTTGCTTCCTGGAGTTATTGGTGCTCTATCGCTGGAGGTTTTCAAAAAAAAATTGGGAAACTATTTGTCCAAGATAGTATAAGGACTCTTGCCTTGGATAGGGGCAGAATAAGGATAGATGGCCCATGGTCCCTTCCAGTTCTATGATTGTATAATTCTGTGTATTGAGATTGACATTTGGACAAGTTTTCTTGACAGCAATATGAAAATGCTTTGACGTTATCTTTTTCTGGAAAGGCATTTTTATTTGTCAGTCTAACCTATGGCCCAGATAATTCCCAAACTGTCTATAATCCAAATACCAGCCAGATTTGGTCCTGGGTGTATTCTGAGCCCAGAAAAGATCAGGTGTCCTCATCTTGCAAATGTTAAGGCAATAAATATTGAAGTTTTAAAAAGAAAATTGAGGGTCCATATGACTTTCCATGGGTAAGAAAGTGAACATTATAAGAGAAATATTTTCAGAGTAACAGAGATACCTGAGCATTAGGTATCTGCGAAAACCTTTGAAAGGTAGAAGTGACCGCAGCAACTGTTAAGTACAATGAAAGAACCAGGAACAGGAGTTTAGTTCAAAGCACTTCAAGTTTATTACATGCTACTTATACACAAGAATCTGATCTACTAACAGTCAAGGTAAATTGGTGTTAGATAAAAGTAAATGGAATTCAAGGGGAGGCTGGACTTAGGTCTCTTGTGGGAGAATAGAAATTCCAAACTGATGACACGTTTGACTCCACCCTCTGGCTCACCCGGGTCATCTACAACAACAGAGTTTGGAAATAGGGATTTATTTTTGCAGAGTTGGTGTAGCAGTTCCTGATTGATTTTTCCTCAGGTGAATGTTTCCATGGATGGTTAGAGCCTCTCCTATCGCGCATTGCTGAAGAGCCCACAGCTGTGGTCAGTCCAGATATCACCACCATTGACCTGAACACCTTTGAATTTTCAAAGCCCATCCAATATGGGAAGCAGCATAGTCGGGGAAACTTTGATTGGAGTCTTACTTTTGGCTGGGAGGCTATCCCTCAACATGAGAAGCAGAGAAGAAAAGATGAGACCTACCCAATCAAGTAGGTTCAAGCTGAAAGTTTGATACCATTGTTAACATGTCTGGGGAAGTGATGGGTAGCAAGAGGTTGCCTTAAAAAAAAAGCACAGTTTCCCAAAGCATAGGTTTCAGTTTCGGAAATCCTGAAATCAGTTTTATGCAAATTATTTCTCTTTACAACCCCCACTATAGAATTTTAGTCATGATATAAAAATAACGGCATTTCGATTTTTCTAAGTTGGGAGCTTGGGGTTTTGTCTGGACTAAGGTAGCTTCAAGATTATGTTGGATCTCTTAGTCCAGTCTTCTATAAACTGTGTGCTATCCAGATGAGTGGGCTTCAGTTCCTAAAATTCTCACCATGCTGATTGGAATTTTGTCAAGTCTGAACATCTGGAGAGCTCTCAGATTCAAAAAGACATAGAGTACCATTCAGTGGTGGGTTTCAAAAATTTTTAGAACCTCTTCTGTAGGTGTGGCCTGCTTTGTGGGAGTGGCTTGTCGGCCATGTGACTGAGTGGGAGTGGATTGGCAGTCATGTGACTGGTTTGGCGTGGGCAACTTATAAAATGTAGTGAAACTCACTTAACAACGTTCTTGCTTAGCAGCCAAAATGTTGGCTCTGAAACTCTGGCATTTGACGCACGCAAGTCTTAAAGCTGTCAAGTAACCCTTGCACCTCTAACCCTTTAGGGGAACCCCCCCCCCCAAGGGTGTTCAAACTTGACAGCTTTAAGACTTGTGGACTTCAACTCCCAGCATTCCTCCTCTCGCTCTTCCTCTTGATGATGGGTGGACGGGCGGGGGGAGGGAACTGGAATCAGTTCTAAATAGCCCTGTAGATTTGTGGAACCTCTTCTGTAGAAGAGGTTAGAACTGGCAGGAACCTGCCCCTGGACCGCACCAAAGACATCTTTTATTATTGGTACTGCCTTTGCTTTCTTTTGCCTCAGTTGTTCTATTTTTATTTCCAGGTCTTTCTATTTTGTGATATTTTGTTCCCCACATACAAGAATCTGTTATTAGGGCCTACCTCAATACAGTGTAGCACTAATCTTCCTGTGAAATTGATTTCCTGATCTGATCTACGGTGAGAAGCTGACAACTAGCACTAAATAAAAATAAACCAAGAAACTTGAATACATTTGAATCTGCCTAGGAGATCTAGCAGTTTGAACGATTTCCCAAGCTGTTACTTTAATCCATCTCTAAACTGTAAATAAGGCTCTGGGTGTTAAGTATCTGTAACAGATGTGGAAAGCCTTATCAGTGCAAGCCATACATATGCTTACTTGGGGAAATTAGAACACTCTGAAGCTACGCTAGTTTGTTACCTAGGTAAATTCTGGTCCCTTCCACTTCATTCCTCCCAGAAAAGCTGACAAGGCTGACAATTACTACAGTATTAGCAGAAAGGGTCTCAGCCAGATTAGAAGGTCAGAGAAGGTCATACAGCAGATCAAGCATGATTTTCTAGCAGTGGTGAGCATCCAGGGGCTCTAACAGTTCAACTCAGGAACACCTGCTGCTGTGGCAATTTCCTCCAGATCTGTTGCCTGAAAAGTTTGCTTTACAACATACTACAGTGAGGACATTCTCAATTGTTCAATTTGGATAGCGCACAAATATACACAAATATATGCTATCCAAATAGCTATATCTATATAACAATATCTATGCATATAGAACCAGTCTGGTTTAATAGATAATTTATCAGGCTAGAATCCAGGAAACTATGATATCTAGTTCCACCTTAGGCATGAAAGCCAGATTGGTGACTTTGGGCAAGCTACTCTCTCTCAGCCCTGCCCACTCACAGAGTTGCTGTTGCATGGAAAACAGGAGGAGGAAGGAGTGTTAGTTACATTCCCCACCTTGACTTATTTATAAAAACAATAAAGGCAAGATATAAATAAATAAAACATGCAGACCTGTTGCAGAAATACATCAGACCACCTGTTTACCTATTGTAGAAACCCATATTAGAAACTTGATGGCCAAAACTAAATATCTTCAAATCTGATTTGATAAAAGGTGGAAAATTCTGAAGATATAGCTGGCTGGCTGTCTGTCTGTCTGTCTGTCTGTCTGTCTGTCTGTCTGTCTGACTATCTATCTATCATTTACAGGTGACACTCAAAAATTAAAATATTGTGCAAAAGTTCATTTATTTCAGTAATGCAACATAAAAGGTGAAACTAATATATGAGATAAGTCTCATTACATACAAAGCAAGATAGTTCAAGCCGTGATTTGTCATAATTGTGATGATTATGGTTTACAGGTCATGAAAACCTCAATTCCACAATCTCAGAAAATTAGAATATTACATGCAATCAATAAAACAAGGATTGTACATAGAACAATTACTGCCACATTGAGGCAGTAATTGCTGCAAAAGGGGCCAAACCAAGTACTGAGTACATATGCATGCTTATACTTTTCAGAGGTCCAATATTGTTTTATGTACAGTCCTTGTTTTATTGATTGCATGTAATAATCTAATTTTCTGAGATTGTGGATTTGGGGTTTTCATGAACTGTATGCCATAATCATCACAATTATGACAAATCACGGCTTGAACTATCTTGCTTTGCATGTAATGAATCTTATCTCCTATATTAGTTTCACCTTTTAAGTTGCATTACTAAAATAAATGAACTTTTGCATGATATTCTAATTTTTCGAGTTTCACCTGTATATCAGGCATGTTTTCCTGCCAATTTTTCTGTAGCAAGAGAGGATGAAAATTGGTGGCAGGAAAGAATGGTGACCTAAGCTTATTTTTAGCTTTTGATAATGCTGAATATGCTTAAGAGTTTCCAATTTTAGATGGAAATTACAATCTTCTGTTGTTTGCTCCTACTGATCTTCTCTGATTCTCAAGGATAAAGTTGGTTAATAAGATCTATGTTTTTCTGAGAGTTTTTAAAACTTGGGAAATTCAGTCATAGATGGGCAATTAGGTTGATCCACTTCTGTTACAGAAAACTTCAGTAGTAATGCCCATTGTATTGTGTATATATTACTATCTTATGGACACATACTGTTGTATACTAGGTGAGACGTGGTATAGTGGAGATCTAGGAGTGGCCTGAAGAATCCTTTATATTTGCCTTTATATCTAGGGGAGTTGGAAATAGGCAACAATGGAGAGATTTTTATGGCAATGCACAGAATTTTGCAAGTTTAATGTGAATCCTGTACCAGTCCAATGCAGTTTAGTTCCTGGTAAGTTGTTTATAAATGTTACTCCCCCTCTGTTCACTAATGACTTTTTATAAAGATTTTCATGGAGTACATCTTGCAAAAAAATTGATGTTCAATGCAAACTAACTTTTTGCCGTTGATCACAATGTCAAATATTAAGCTGTACTAAGAATTCTTAAAATTGAACAGTTGAATATAAATTTATATAAATAAATAATAGTTATATATGTATATATTACATTTTTGTGTCGGATTGGCACTTTGACATACAGTTCTTAGATTTCATGGTAGATGTTGACACAGTAGAACTTTCACTCATAGTTGACATGTAAAAATGGATTTTAAGTAAATTCTTCCGTTCCCGTCCCCCGCCATCCCCCCAGTAATGACATACTATGACATACGGTTCATATGAAGATCCAAATCAAATCTCTAACCTCTCCTGGAAGCCTTTCTCAATAAAACTTCTAGAGTATGACAGGTAATCAACACTGACCTTGAAGAAATGATTAGTACAGTATAAGGATATTTATTCTTATAATGTATACTATGGTATAAGAACACATAAATTGGATAAAACTACAAAGATATTAGGAATCACACTATATTAATATATCTATTTTTTGTAAATTATCATTCACAAAAATGTAATTCAGAAATGTAATTCTGTTTATAGTAAAAAATATAAAATGTAGCTGAAATATATATACTTTTTAGTGCTATAAATATTTGCTACAAAATATGGGATTAGTGATTGAAGAAGGTTTTTGTACTGTTTCTAAGAAAGAATTGCATTTGATTGTAGCTTTTCATATGTTCAGAAACAAGAACCTCTAGATCTCTTCAAGTACCTATGATTCATTTACTCATTATCAATTTGTGATTTTTTTCAGTTGAAAGATAAGTCAAGAAGTCTGTTGGAATAAATATTTAATGTGTATCCCCTGTTGTTAAAAGCTAACTTTTAGGAATACATTGGCTTCATTTGCAATATGCAATAATTAGGAAATACAATGTACAATGATAGTTTGCTCTCTCAGTTTACCTGCAGACGTGTATGGATGAACAACTCAATGTTTGTTTTGTTTAAAAATTCTATTTTAAATAATGAAGTTAGGAATTCAATGCCAACAATATATTTTAGTTTTGGGGGAGAGGGAGTTGTTATGATATAAATAAATAAAAAGTAGATTCACTCTCATAACGTTCAACAAAACATACATGGAGTTTCTGGTTTATTAAAGCATTCTTGCTGGCATAAGTAACCAAATAGTATGCTCACCAAACATGAGAACATGTTGTTTAAGTCAGAATAGCAGAAGAACATAGGTGCCTGTTTTAAGCTACAAGTAAAATGACCAATTGTGACAAAATTGTGTTGGCCAATTTCAGACCACGTTATCCTATATGAGCATCCTGTGGTATTTTAATTTGATAGAATGGAGGTGTGAATTATTTTAGAAGTAATTTCACCAAGGTTCCTAATTATGTTTTTCAAAAAAAGGCATTGTGATTTTATTATCCTATAATTCCTTTTTATGTAAAAGCCATTTGGGTATCTACTGTGTTTATTTTTCTATAGAGAAAAAAAAGGTGTTTTCATAAATTATTGTAAAGTAAGTAATCTGTCCTGACTATTAATATTTAAAACAGAATTTGAAGATGAATGGATTCTATTTCATTTAAGTGTTTTAAAAAATGTTTTAGACCTCTAGCTATTTGTTTTATTATGATGGATTTCAGAAGACAATTAGACGTGTACAGAGCTGTATTTTGATTTTATTGTTGACATTGGAAAGAATGCAGAAAGGAATATCAAGGATGTTTATCTCTCTTCAGTCATTTTTATTATGCGTAAAGCGTAATTATGACCTTTAAAAAGAGAATGCGAAAGACTCTAGCACTGTGACATATCAGTCAATCACTATTGATAATGTTATATTTCTAGGCTAATTAGTAGTGCAATATAAAGGTGAATTGATTAATCAGATTGACAAATTGTTGTAATTATTTCAGTTATTGAGTCATACTAAAATAGTTATATTTAGAATATGTTTTAATTTTATGAAAATTAAATTAGCTTTCTTCATTAGGTCTAAATAATTTATGTTTTTGTATGCTTAATGGTACTGAAAATATATTTAGGCACACTCGTATGGGAGAAATGTAGTAAATAAATAATTACTTTTTCTGTGGTTCCTGTGATTTGGAAAGAGTATACTTTTTGTTGCTAGAAAAATTAGAGATACCTGATCTTGTTTATTTTTAGACTTGATTAGACAAACAAGTTTGATTATCCTGTTTTATATAGCCCAAATACTTTTCTAGAGATGGTTGAGAACAGTATGTGATCTAGGTTTTTACTGTGCTATGATGTCACTGAATGTGTGCTAGTTTTACTTAATTAGTAAATAAACAACTAAAAAAGTAAAACAACAAGGGTGGATCTGGAGAAATATAAGCAATGGTCTTTTGTATCCAGCAGCATTAGCTACAAAACTGATCTTGCTAGTAAAGGAAGTGTTGGCAGGAATATATTTAACTGTTTAGTGGCAAAATTATCTTTCCGTTTGTGCAATGAATCTCTAGTCTAAATCATCTAATTATATAACACTATGGTTAAATTTAAAAACAACCCAATACAGAATAAGGCAGTGTTGCCAAGAAAACAATATTAAGGTATCTTTGAAACCATAAAAAGTCAAAGGGATTTTACACTTACCTTTTTAAAAAGTTGGGGGAAAGATCTGGAAATCGGCACTATATTTTTTCCCTTTTTTGGTTTATCTAGTTAAGTTACTGCATCAACAAAACAATTTAATTTTGGCATAGTTCCCCATATTATAAAGTATTAAATTTAGAATTACAATGAGTTGTATATTTGTTTAACACAAGTCTGTACTTACTGTTTGTTCATGAGCCCTTTGAGAATTGGATTTGGCTATGAAAATTGAATTATTTCTGTCAATATATTTAGAGCATGTAAATTATATGTGAATCTCATTTATTATCATTAACATGCTATGCATAGCCTAGGGCTGTTATTTTCAATTGAAAATACAGGGCAGATGGAATTAGAGTACATTGATTTCTTTTTTAGGTAATCAAAGACAGCTTGCTTGAAGATTTGAATCATTAATAGAAAATGATTTAAATTTACACATTCCTCAAAACATTCCAAGAGAATCTTTACTTTATTTAGCTTATTGCATCTAATCTTCGGTCAACAACATATAAGATGACATAAAAAATCTTAAAGCTATAAAAATAAATTATTAAAATCGCTTTAATAATTAATTAGATAATCTATAACTCACCCACCCCAAAACAAAATAGATTGGTTTTACTGTCTTTTGATAAAAAATGGTAAATGCTTATTTATTACTTTAAAAACAATATCATACAGTTATCTTATGAAATTTTAAAGAAAAAATGCTATAGATTACAGTCCGACATCCACTAACTGGGAGCAAGCCCCTAGAAATTAATGGATTTCTGAGTAATCATGTATGGGATCGCTTTTCTAATCATACTCAAGGACATTTGTATGGTGATATAGACATCAAGGTGGCAGCTGATTAAGCAATTTTGTCTTGTGGCTCTAAAACACGGGTGTCAAACTCGTGATGTCACATTGCTATCACATGATGTTTCACAACTGTTTTCCCTTCACGGAGCTGGTGTGGGCATGGCCTATGCATGACACATTTGTTCTGCAGGTTGCCAATTTGACACCCCTGCTCTAAAAGGTTGATCAACAAGTTTCATGGTAAGCTGGATTTTCCTCATCAAGATAGATGAGAGACAGGGTCCTAATTTAGAAGGGCCGATTCATTAATATATTTACTAAATAAAACATTTTCTTTATTTAGTAAAGCATTTTTGTTCTTATATATTAACAACAATTATATTATATTTTATATTATATTATATTATATAATTATATTATATTATATAATTATATTATATTATATAATTATATTATATAAGTATATTATATATACTTACTTTTTTCAGTGTATATGTTTTACAGTTACATTTTTTTCATATTCTGTTTCTTTTATCTCTTTTATTCCAGTTAATATTAAATTGTTTTCAGATAACTATTTTCACCATATAGCTGAAATTTTCACTTCATATTACATTTCTAAAACAAGCTATTAAATCAAGGGTTTTTAATATTTAAGTTAGTTTTGTCACTGATCTATGTATGGAGATATTATCTGTTATCTCATAGCTGTGCCATTTTTGATATCATGGAGGTTTCATGCGTCTCCTTCACATTCCACTACAGTTTGTTGAGTTCCAGATTTTTATGTGATTTAGAACTCTTAAATCACATAAAAATATGGCTTGCATAACAACACCCATTTTCATCTGTGCTTTCCAAATTAGAATTAATATAGAATTGATGGCAAAGTGATAGCAAACTATTTTTAGCCCAGTCTGGTATTGGGAAAGCAGCACAAACCGGAAAGCAGCACAAACCATATGCTGAGTACACTCATGTGAAAGCTTAGAAAAGTTGGATGGTGATTCTGTATGGGAGATCAACATAGAATGTTTCTTTCATATCACTTGTAAGGATTGCACTTGGTTTGTTATTGTATATCTGACAGAGTGACTTATTGTACATTGATTCTTACATTGAATCTTTACTATATAAAGAACTAATCCAAGAATTGCTGCTGTAAAACAACATAATTTTGCATTATGTATATACACTCTTATATATCAATAACACTGCTTATAATCTTGAAATGATTTGGGAGTTAAATTTATAAACCTCTTTGCTTTGATATCCTAAAATATGATACACGTATCAATTTTAATATCTATAAAATTAATTAATAAGCTTAAAACTCGATATACAAAGTATACTTTTTATTCTCATTTGAATATTATGAAGTTTAAAAAAAGCCATAATATCTAATAATATTTGATATCTAATTGGTATCTGTATTTTATGTGCAGTGCTACACTTTTGGCTTTCTTGGTGGAGCTCCTTAAGAGTTCAGTAGCCATGCAAGAACAAATGCTGGGTGGAAAAGGATTTCTAGTGATTGGTTATCTTCTTGAAAAAGTAAGTGAAAAAGTAATATTGTAGGCATATGTGACTATTTTGATATAATTTATTTGACTTAATTCATGGTTGTACTATTTGAACATTATGCTAGCATGCATTAATATCTCCCCTCCCTGGAACATAAATTATTTCAAGAGGGTTGGCCTCACTGATGTCATGTGACAGTGAATATACATGTTTATTGAAATATCTGTTTCTGCAGTTTCTAATCTGCTGCTTTAGCCACTTTTATATAACAATTTTTTTTCCAGCAAATGTGCCCCTTTGGGTTTTGCTTAATAACTATGATTTTTAAGCACAGGGCTTTTCGCTTTAAAAAATTCCATAAACACTGTAAAAAACCAGGTCCAGTCATATTACTGCAATGACCTATGACTAAAATTCTGGTTCCAAATCAAGGACTTTCTGTAAACTAGCTTTAAAATTAAGGAATAGCTATAAGTATTCTTTCCAATCTTAGAGAAATTATGCAAAGGAGAATTGGGGATCTCTCTATGTGTTTGTCTCTATTCATCTCTAGGATAACTTCCCCAGAATTGAGCAAACCAGGAATAAATTTTGTGTGTGGGCAGAGAAACCACTGAAAAACAGATCAACTTTAAAAATGTGCCTTAAGGAGCTGTAGAGAAAAGTTTCCCTAGTGCCAGGACAGCAAACCTATGGCATGCATGCCAGAGGTGGCAAGCAGAGCTCTCTCTCCGGGCACATGTGGCATTGCCAGCTGCTCTTCCAGGTTCCAGTGTGCACATGTGTGCCGGCCAGCTGGTCTTTGTGTGAGCGTGCGTACCGGAAACCGGCAAACCATATGGCTAGCGTGCACACGCACACCGGGCAACTGCTATTTGGTTTCCAGTGCTCTCCCATGCGCATGCGTGCACATTCTGGTTTCGGCACTCTGTGCTGAAAAAGTTCACCAACACTGCTCTAGTGCATTCCTATCAAAGACTTCATTCTAAGACTTGCCTATTTCCTTCTTCCATATCACATGACTTATTGACAAGTTGAAAGAATTGTTCTGAATATTTCCCCATATTTCTTCAATAGTTATAACTATGTTTCAGTTTATACATGTGCAGCAGTTGATTTATCAGTTGTACACCAAATGTTTCATACAAACAATCCTTTTTTTGTCTTGAACATAATAATATGTTAACATTTATTTTTCCAGTCATCCAGAGTTCACATAACAAGAGCTGTGCTGGAACAATTTCTGTCTTTTGCAAAATACCTTGATGGGCTTTCTCATGGAGCACCTCTATTAAAACAATTGTGCGACCATATCCTTTTTAATCCTGCTATTTGGATTCATACTCCTGCAAAGGTCAGTGCACCGTGCATTTTTACTGCAGTATTAGTTGTAGTAAAAATAAATTTGCATTTTTAAATTAATAAAAACTGATGTATTTTTAATGCTTTATTTGCATCTTGTAATTTTTCTTGTTTTATAATTAACTGTGTTTATTAATATAGTAATTATAGTAGACGTAGTAGAAGAAGAATATATATATTTAATAAATGAATTATTAATACAAGTGTGGAATATGGAACTTTATTATTATCAATCCTGGCAAAAATGAAATTGCTTGGAAGGTACATTCAGAAAGTAAACTATTTTTCCTACCTGACCTAATTCAACTGTTTAGATTAGTTGGAGCATCTTAACTTTTGGTTCCTTCTATTACTGGAAGTAGATTTATTTTCCTTTCATATGAAATCTCTCTGGATAAAATAAGTTTGGTCTCACTCCGACTTCATGTGACAGTGGATATATATGTTTATTGAAATATTTGGTAACAATATTTTCTGGATAA
>JAPKID020003728.1:0-12142 GCA_026931265.2 Tropidonophis doriae
CCCCAAAGGCATGAATAGCCTTTAGGGAGCTTGCAGAGTGCTTGGGAGTGGCGGGAGCAAAAAATGGCCTATTTTTCATGAGAACGGGCCCGGTTTTTGAAAAAAGAAGGGGGGGGCATGGATAGCCCTTAGGAAGCTTATAGAGTGCTCCTGGGGACTGGGGAGAGGGCGGTAAAATTGAGGAAAAAACGGGGTGTTTTTTGTTCATTTCTGCCCTCCCCAACCCCCAGGAGCTCTAAAAGCTTCCTAAGGGCTCTGCATAGCCATTTTGGTGAAGCGGCGGGGTTTCGTGGGGCAAAAAATGCTGTATTCAGTGCATAAGACACACCCAAATTTTCAGCCTCTTTTTTGAGGGAAAAAGGTGTGTTTTATACTCTGAAAAATACGGTAGTTGAAATACTGAATTGGACACTATTACAAAACATGACTATGGAAGGAAGAATTATAGCTCTAACTTTTTGATTTCTGTATTCTGTAATGATCAACTCACATAGAATAATAAATTACTGTAGAGGTTACTGACAATAACTGTTTCAAAGTTTTATTTAGAAAATAGCCTTCATATATCTGATTCTTTTTACAGGCCATACTGTTAATTTTGAAGAAAATGGGACCAGTTACAGAAACCGAGGTTATACTCCCTTGGGTTTCCATTGGAGAAGTTTGCAAACAAATGACACAATCAGCTGCTAGATTCATCTATAGGGAACATTTTGATCCCTTTTTCAAATGTTTGCAGGTGAGTTGAAAATGATTGAAATACGAAGCGAAGTCCCAACTCTCAGCCTAATATTAGTGATAAGATTACATAAAAACTTAGGAAAAGTATTTTATGTTGAACTAATAAGGATCTAGTATTATTTTGCATTCCAACAAAGAATGGAGTACTCTATGTAAGCCATCCCAAAATGGTTGTCCTGCCTGAGACATATGACAGTAGTTGTTCCAATTACTGTAGACTTATGCTTGGGGAAAACTGTTCTGAAAGCTGAACTGATAAAAAAATAAATTAGATGTACAGGTAGTCCTTGACTTACAACAATTCATTTAGCAACCGTTCAAAGTTATAACGGCACTGAAAAAAGTGACATGACCATTTTTCACGTTTAAGACAGTCACAGCACCCCCATGGTCATATGTTCAAAATTTGGATGCTTGGCAACTGGCTCATATTTATGTCCTGGGGTCATGTGATAAACTTTTGCAGTTTTCTGATGAAGTGGGTAAGCCAGATTCACTTAACAACAGTGTTGTTAACTTAACAACTGCAGTGATTCATTTAACAGTGGTGGCAAGAAAGGTTGGGGCAAAACTCACTGAACAAATGTTTCACTTAGCAGCATAAATTTTGGGCTATTTGTGGTCATAGGTTAAGGACTACCTGCAGTCACAAACAACTATGTTGATATATACTGTTTATAGACTCATCCAAATCTTGGGTAAAAATAATATTTTGTCCAAGATTGCTTTCACACCAGCCCCCATTTAGGTGTTATAAAGCAGTGCGGTGTGAGTAGCAGGTCAGGATCCATCCCATCTATAATGTTGCTTTGATGACACCAGTGATGAGCCAGACTGCATAAGTATATTGTCATTTATCTTTTTGAGTGGCACATATTACAGCTTCTGTATGAGTTGAAATCTTTATAGTTCAGCTTTGGAGGCATGTGGAAAAGCCCCAGAGATAAACAAAATTATTGCACTCACCAAGACTGGTTCTTTATTGGTATCATATGCCTGTGTGGAAATGAGTCGCTACCCACTGCTGTAGTTATCTCTGAAATAAGGAAGAAGACAAAAATAGAAAAGTTATAAATACTGAATCTCATTAATCTTAATGAATCTTGTCTTATTTTTATTAATCTAAACTTTCAATACATTTTTGTCCCCGTCCCCCCCCCAAATATATATATATATCAGGAATCAGTTTTTACATTGCAAGAAAATGTAACCAAGGACAACAGTTGTGAAGCTTCTGAACAAATGGAAAGATTATTGCAGGTCTACTTAATCATAGTAGAGCATGCATATGGCTCAAAAATTTCACAACCTGAAGAAGTTTGTAAGGTAAGGTTAACCTATTTTTTTTAATTGAAGCAGGTCATGTGGGTTTGTTATGAGGAAAGCCTCTTTAATCTGATGCTCTTGGGGACATTTCAAAGCTGAAATGACAATCCTGGGAATATTTTAATTATTGTAGTGTTAATATATTTAACCAGCACCAGGTTGGGAAAGGCAGGCAAGCAGCATGAGTTAACTGTTGTATAGGTCAGGGGTTGGCAATCTTAAACTCTCAAAAGGTCCTAACCGGAAGCCCCCCATTCAATTCTAGAGCCGGTTTCCCCACCATAGAGTCTCTTCCTAGCACGGCGCCCTTTTTCCTCTACCTGTTCTAATTGAACGTCCTATCAATTGTGGAGCTGACCAGAAAACCCACCCCTTGCCATAGAGTCTCCTGGTGCGCCCTGCCCCCCCCCAAACTGGAAGCTCTTCTCAAAATTGTGGTGTTGACCAGCGACAGGGAGCTGCAGCAGAGAGATGAAGGAGCCACATGAGCTCCAGAGCTGTGGGTTGCTGACCCCTGGTATAGGTTGTGTCAAAAGATTATATCTAATGATAAGTAACATCCTGAAGAATATTCTAAAGAATAAATCTTACTAATCATTTTATCCAATCTTTTTATGAAAAAGTATCTGTACTCCTAGATATATTCTCTTTTATGAATGAAAGGAAATATATGTGTCCCAGGATAATGTTGCAGGATCCATTCTGGTTTGGTGACCAGGACTAGAGAGGTTTAGTCATCCAGGTTTTCAGACACGTGCTGGAGCTCATCCTCAGGGAACATATCTTTGCCGGAATGTGTGATTCTCTTTTCTTACACCTCACTGACTCTCTTATTATACTGTTGTGCAATATTGGCAATACTGCTCCAGAAGGAAGAAACAGCTGGGAGGAACATGTTAATAGAAAGATTGAGAGATAGGCACAGCTCACAGTGTGATAGAATAGAACACTGAATAAGGTGTCAGATAAGGCAACATTTTCAGGTGAACGAATAACAAAAATGTTTTCAACTTCATGGCTTCAGAAAGAAATGTTTAAAAACCCACATTTTGTGGAAAGAAAGCAAAGAACCATTTTAATTCTCACTAAAATAAGTCACCATATAATACTAGAATGAATTGCCATTAGAACAAAAGATTTCATTGAAAGAAATGTAGGCAATGTGCCACACTTGCATAATGTGTTTCTAAATCTTAAATGCAGTTGGATTATCTTTTTAAATTTGTCATTCTTTTTAGTCTCCATTTTCAGCCCACTTGATAAAAAGTTTCTGAGAAAAAGTGTTTTACAGACACCTTTTAGTTTAAAGAAATATTACAGTATTTTGTTTATGTTTTCACATTGTGAGGCTTCTTTTGTGTGCTACTGTATATGTGAAATAATGAGTGAGACAATAATATTGAATTGAAACATATTTTTATTTTGCCTAAATGTCTTAGAATTTTGAAAATCATTATTTGTTCTTCTATTCCAGACATTAACAAAAATAATAGATACACCTGATCTCACAGTGCCTTGTTGTGATTCCCTGCTTAAAGTTATTTCTGTTTTACTTTTCCATGAGAATGTCTTATTGTCTGATTCTTTGGTGAAAGAAACTGTTGAAAAGGTAATAAGGCACTAAGTTAAATTAATATGTAAACGAATGATCTAAGGAAATATGCCCATTGTACTGTAATGTTTGCTTTGCATTTTTCTGGAATAGACCTAAATATTTGTCATAAAAAATAACAACTCTAATTTATCCATAGTAGTGGAAATGACCTATATGTGTATTGACTGTGGTCAAAATGCATGATATGTATTATTTCAGGAATTTGAGTTTTATGGCATTAAGAAATTAAGGATTAAGAAATTTATTATAATTGTTCATGGATCATGGTCTACTTCATGGAACGTAAAGTGCACCATCCACAAAAGGAAAGTTACTGTATATATCAACCATTTGTTAACCATAACCAACTTACTTTCACTGAAAAAAACTGCCCAAATATATATGGAAAAGAATAAATGGGCGCAAAACTGAAATGTCAATGATAAAAAAACTCATTGGAAAATGGAACAAGAGGACAGTAACAATTCTACTTTTTGATCTATGAATTTTTCCTGCAAAACATTTTTGTAGTACTGCATATTTATGGGAGGGTTACATTTTAAATAAAAGACCACAATCAATATAGTAGAAATGAAATGCATAAAAGCATTTCAACAACAGCAAAATATTGTGCCATTTCAAGGTGCAGTGGAGGAAATATCAGGTTAAATAAAATACTAGGTTTTATAGCAATAGGAAGATTTTTGCCAAGGGTCTAGCAAAATATTAAATCTGCAGTTTATGTCTTAAGAGAATTATTCCTCTAACTGCTTTTATTTTTTAATTTTAAATTTGTAAACGTTTTACATTTATTTAGCTAGATGTTTTAGTTTTCTTCCTTGAGTTGGGATTCTCGATCAACAGTGCCTGAATATGTAAAGGGAGGGCAAGAACTGAAGACAGAGCACAGTTTTTGAATATTGACATGTCAGATTCGTTTCAGCCATTTTTTAGCACGATCTGTAATGATGCTTATATATATGAATACAGATAAAGCTGGAAAGATCCCTTTATGAATCAGTGTTAACTTTTGTGACATGACTACCTGCAAATTTTGCAGAATCAGTTTGAGGATGACTTTGGAAAAGTCATATTGAATCTGGACCGGTCTTTTGTTTTTCTTTTTAATAGGTTTTCAGAGGCGGATTTGAATGGTATTCTGTTTTGAATTTTTCTAAAGCGATGTTTCTGATGAAGCAATTTGAAAAGGTAAGCAACTGTTTCAGCACCTGTTCATCTCTGGGGAAACAATACAAGCATCTCTGTATATTGTTGAGTTTCAGTCCAAGCTGTCATTTCCAACAATGCCAAATGCAGAGAATTCTAATGCAGCCACAGGTTGCCCACCCTTATTTTAATTAATGCAGGGAATATGTGGAAAGAAGCTCAAATGCCTTTAAGTGTTTATAGTATGCAAAATCCAACTGCCATTGGCTAAGAGAATCCAGTGCCTGGGGCTGTATTGATTTGTTCTGAGATAGCTTTGTATTTATTCTATTCTTTGTGTTTCAGTTAATAATAAAAAATAAAATAATTGATTTATGCCAGATCCCAAATCTCAAAAGAATATCCTGGGTATGAAACTTGCACAGCTCCCAACTTTCAAATTAATAGCTGCTAGATTCTTGAAAATCTTGTTTAGAGATAATGCATGAACTTAATTAACATTACCATGTTTTGCTTTATTCAGCTTATGTAAACATTCACAGAAGTGGGTAATAAGAGCACTTCAGATTTGGTTTATACACTTCATTATCCTAGTAAGCCCTGGGTTATTTCATAAAGAATCTCACAGTGCAGATAGGTTTGAGGCTGGGGAATGCAAGTAGTACTTGTCTTACAATAGTACCCAAAATTTCTGTTGTTATGCAAGAAAGTTAAAGCAGTAGTGCCCCATTTTACAAACTCTTTTTCATAGTTATTATGCGAATCCTTGCAGTTGTTAAGTAAATCATGAGATGGTGAAATGAAATTTGCTTTCCCCGTTGCCTTTGTTTATTGAAAGTCAGCTGGGAAAGTTACAAATGGTGATCACATGAGGCTGAGTATAACTGTCATAAATATACGCCAGTTGGCAAGCACCCAAATTTTAATCACATGGCCGTGGGGATGTGTCAACAGCTCTAAGTATGAAAACTGGTTGTAAGTTGTTTTTCAGTGCCGTCGTAACTTTGAACCGTCACTAAACGAATGGTTGTAACTTGAGGCCTACTTGTAGTGTTTACCATGACAGCTTGAGGAGCATTAGCTTAGTGGGAGATGAATTGCAGAATTCCCGTACACAGCTTATATATTCGGCTGCTCTTAGAGTGAACCCAACTTTTTAAAACATTCAATAGCCTGAATAATAGGCGTCCTCTACATCTTAGGAAGTTTAGTAAATTTTCTCAAGTCTACCATTTACCATATTTTTCAGAGTATAAGATGCATCTTTTTCCCCTCAAAAAAGAGGGTGAAAATCAGGGTGCATCTTATACGCTGAATACAGCATTTTTGGGCTACCAAAACCCCGCCCCCTTTGCAAAAATAGACGTTCAGAGGGTTTTGGAGACTTGCAAAGAGTTCCTGAGGGCTGGGGAGGGCAAAAAAAGGAGGGAAAAAGGAACATTTTTGTCCCCCCAGCCTCCAAGAGTACTCTACAAGCCTCCCAAAGCCTCTACATGCCCCCCCCCTTTGTGTGTGTGTGTGTGTGTGTGTGTGTGCGTGTGAAAAAACAAGGTATGCAGTGGGTTTGGGAGGCTTGTAAAGTGCAAACACGTTTTTAAAAAGTTACCTCTTCAAAATCACGGTGCATCTTATACTCTGGTGCACCTTATAGTCTGAAAAATACAGTAAGTCTTGCCTCTGCCTCTTTAGAGGAGAGAACATCATTTCATAGGGTAGAAAAGTTTAGATGGACATTTATCATGAAGCAGTACAACATGGAACAGGAGTATTAAGTGTACAGAAGGGGAGAGTGGGAGAAGGAGTATGACATATGCTACTCATGGAGATTTGCAGTTAGGTAAAAAACGTTAGAAACTGATATAGAAGTTCTAAATGTATCGCTTAGAGAGCAACTCATTTAATTTTGTTTTTTACATTGAAATGTAGAGGTTGCTTTTAATAGCTAAGGTAGTTCATTTAACTATTTTTAATCAAATAGTTTCCTCTGAGTCATGTTTGATTCCTGGAAACTTTGCTGATATGTTTCTTGACAACAGAATAATTTACCATCAGAGCTGTCATGTTTTTTGTTTAAATTGTTCAGTCTATTCTGTAGCCTTTGAATTTCTTATTAGCTTCTCTCTACATTTGTAATTAAATGTAGGGTATGGCTAAGTAGGGTATGGCTAAGTAACGCCACTTTCCTGAAGTTGCTTTTAAGACTCCAAAAGATTTGATTGAAGAAGATGAGCAATGCAGCTGCCTGATTAGGGTTGCTAGGAATCAGGCAGTGTAAATATTTAATGTAAATAAATAAATAATAGAAAATAGGGAGGAAAACATATATTAAGATGCCCATATATTGAATCTTTCACATGAGGCATGATGGGCAACCTGTAGTCTTCCAGGTATGTTTTTGCCACTCCCAGATTCCCTCTAAAATGCATCACCAACATAGCAGCACAACAGCCATTTATGACTGTGATATTTTTCCCACTTCACTCTCTGTAAATGGTGAAAAAAATGTTTTGAAGCCTTTGGAAGATGTACAATATTTAATTTCTGTACATCTCCCCAAATCCACCCCAAAGGTTCTTGAAGTTTAAAAATAACGGCACACACTAAGTTCAATACGTATGTGGAAAATTGGCTTCCTGATTCTTATGTATCTGTGTCCTATCTTGAAAAGTCTTGTACAGGTAGTCCTTGGCTTGACTTTGGACTACAGTTGAGCCCAAAATTTCTGTTGCTAAGAGAGACCATTGTTAAGTGAGTTTTGTCCATTCTACAATTTTTTTTTGCCACAGTTGTTAAGTGAATCACTGCAGTTGTAAGCTGGTGCCATGGTTGTTAACTGAATCTGGCTTCCCCATTGACTTTGCTTGTCAGAAGGTCGCAAATGATTCCAGGACATTGCCACAGTCATAAATATAAGTCAGTTGCCAAGCGCCTGAATTTTTATCATATGACAATGGGGATGCTGCAATGGTCATAAGTCCATTTTCAGTACCGTTGTACCTTCTAATGATCACTAAATGAAGTGTTGTAAGTCAAGGACTTACCTGTACTGTCTTGTCCTTTTTCAGCAATTTCTTCCCAGCCTCCTTGAATACATTGAGCACTGTATCTACAGCGGTGATGATGCAATCCAGCAAGTGGCCTTAGCAGTTCTCTCTAGACTTATCCTAAAGAAAGCAGAACCTCCTTCTGTTGGATCAATGGCATATGAGAAGTATCCCCTTGTTTTTGCAGACTCAGCTAAAGGGTATGTATGTCCTTAACCTTAACTGGAATTGTACAAATGATACTTCTCAGAACTTGTTAAGTAAGCTTAGAAAGTCTAGCAAATAATCTGTTTTAACATCCGATAAAGATTCTTTGACTCCCAATTTGGTTTATTTGGTTTGCAGTTACTACATTTAAAACAGAAGGGACTTTAATTGAATCGTCATTTTGCTGCAGTTCTATCTGTGCTAAAAATCATTCATTTCTATTAGCCCAATTTGAAGTGGAAGACACCTATTGTCAGGTCTGTTCTAAGTCAGTGATAAAGAGTTAATCTGGCCCTTTAAGTATTTCAGCGCTATTGATTGTGTTGATGCTTTAATCTTTAGTGTTGGGTCAATGTCATAATTTCATATTTTAAAAATTTCTTATTTAGCAAGCATATTTGCGATAGGCACCAGTTGGGATCAATTAAGGTGATTGTAAGTGAAACCACAACTGGACTTACTGTCTTACTTCAGCTTTCCTTTGCTTTACAGATTTGCAAAGGTTGTAAAGGAGTGGTCATAAAGTTGCTTTTTAAAAAAAATCGTAACTGTGA
Source organism: Tropidonophis doriae (assembly GCA_026931265.2). Lineage (NCBI taxonomy): Eukaryota > Metazoa > Chordata > Lepidosauria > Squamata > Natricidae > Tropidonophis > Tropidonophis doriae. The sequence goes on from JAPKID020003728.1 coordinate 8,634, forward strand.
ATGGTTGTTAAACAAGGCATTTGTTATCTAGGACCACCTGTATGAGTAATTAATTCATTTAGAATATTTCCCAGGTTGTGTTTCTACTTTCTAGTTCAGTTTTCACCTTTAAGAGTCAGAGTGCAAGTTCACCCTAATTCAGCTCCACAATGAAAGGAGAACTATGCAAATTAACTTTCTGTTGAAACCCAAAGCAGTTGTTGGTTTTTAGATTTTTTAAAATCCCGCCTTTATTATTTTGTACAAATAACTCAAGGCAGCAAACATACCTAGTACTCCTTCCTTCTTTCATTTTCCCCACAACAAAAACTCTTGAGGTGAGTTGAGCTTAGAGAGTGATTGACCCAAAGTCACCTAGCCAGCTTTCATCCCAACAGTGAAACTAACACTCACAATTTCCTGGTTTCTAGTCTGGTGCTTTAACCACTAGACTAAACTGGTCTGTTCATACTTAATAAACATATTGACTTGGCTAATTTTTAACTATTACTTAGCACGAGTTTACATATCACTAAATTAAAAAAACCCAGTGATCTATAAACGAGATCATTTTTTTTAAATAAAGAAAAATAGCAAGAATTAAGAGTTCCAAATGTTTAGGAACCTAATCTGTTATTTTGTGTTAATAGTATGTATGTATGTATGTATGTATGTATGTATGTATGTATGTATGTATGTATGTATGTGAGAGATCTTTGTTGGGCAAGTGGCTAGTGCATAGGTGGAAAGCATAATCTCTAAAACCTGATAACTTTGAAATAACACAGTGCAAACAATTTAATATAACTCTTCATGTAACAGGTGGCACGCAGCACCATATTTGCTGGCATGCCAGCCATCAGCTCCGGCCATCTTATTTTTGGCCTTCTGGATTGGCGGGGGAGGTCAATTTTCGCACTCCTCAGGCTTCAGGAGAGCCTCTGGAGGTTGAGGAGAGCGAAAAAAAGCCCCAGCAAGCCAACCAGAAGTTCAGGAACAATCCATTTCTGACTTTCAGAAGGCCTCTGGGGGAACTGGTGGAGGCTGTTTTCGCACTCCCCAGGCTTCAGGACAGCCTCCAGAGCCTGGTGAGGGGTCATACGCACATTCACGGGGTGTACATGTGGTGGTATCACACGCATGCGCAAATGGATGTAGAGGATTAAATTGGCATGGACACAATTGTGGCATGCCATAAGAAAAAGGTTCGCTATCACTGTCTTATAGTATCCCTTCAATTTTATTTTAGGCTGAGTAGAAGATATTTGAGAAGTAAGAAGATAGGAGAAAAAGAAGAGAAGACTGTGCTTGATCATATTCTGTCTTGCATCAGATTCCCCACAAGCAGAAACACAGTTGATATTTCACAATCCTGGGCAGCCCTTGTAGTTCTTCCACATATGAGGCAACTATAAATTACCTTGGCTTATTTTTTATTTCTTTCCACCTACTGGAGTACATGTATTATAATTGATGTGTAGATCTCAGGACTTATTCTTCTACTTTCTAGAACAACATCAACCAGAACTAGAAAGTTAAAAATAGTAAAATAACCCCAAATATTTTTCTGCTTAAATGACTATTTAGAAATCCAACGGTTGAAAGTCAAGAACATTTGCAGTATTGATAATGATACCTGAGCACATTTCCTGGATTTATTACTGGTCTCTTGCTTCCTCTATTATTACTCAGAAGCTGTTTGTCACACTAACAATCATTGTGTTAACAAATTAGCAAATTTAATATAAAACATAGACTTGGATTTCTTTCTTTTTTTCAAATGAGACCCACTAATTTCGCAAGATAGACATCTTAATTTGGAGTTGCATGTAAAGAGAACTAGATACATCAGACAACGTTGCCTTTAATCTGCTACTCTTTGTTTTTCTTACAGCTTTGAAATTACAGCTAAACATAAAGTTACAATTCTCAGTTCAAATTGACTAAAGCAAATTACAAATTTTCTCTTTTCTAATTTTCTCTAAGGGACACGGTGGTTCAGTGGCTAAGACATTGAGCTTGTCAATCAGAAAGGTCAGCAGTTTGAATCCCTAGTGCCGTGTAACGGAATAAGCTCCCGTTACTTGACCCAGCTTCTGCCAACCTAGCAGTTTGCAAGCGTGTAAAATGCAACTAGAAAAATAGGGACCACTTTTGGTGGGAAGGTAACAGTGTTCCATGCACCTTCAGCATTTAGTCATGTCAGCCACATGACCATGGAGATGTCTTTGGACAGCTCTGGCTCTTTGGCTTTAAAACAGCGTTGAGCACCACCCCTGAGAGTCAGGAACGACTAGCACATATGTAGGAGGGGAATCTTCACCTTTAATTTTCTCTAATTTTCTCTCTCCTTAATTAGAATTCACTGGTACTATTTCTTTTTTCATGATTTGGGGTACATGAGATGGTAAAATAAAACCACAGTTCAAGGGTAAAATTCAGAAACTAATTCTTAACCTTCAGTACAATTGTAACTTGTTTTTGCATTTACATGTTTGACAGGCCACTTGTGAAAGAAAAAATTACACCCATGTTTTCAAGATTCTCCGAGAGTCTCTTTGCTGCCCTCGACAAAGGGCAGTTCTGCAAAGGTTAGCTCTTTAGATTAACCTGTTCTTTCTTTGTAAGAGTCAAGTAAAAATAAATACGATCTGTACTCTCCCTGACTCTTCCCCCCTTCCCTTTGTAGAAATGTGGTTAATTTTGACTGCTGCAGGATTGACACTCCCTTATTTGTCCAGATTTTTTAAAATACTTTCCAGCGTGATTCCCAGAGGTAACTGCGGTTGCCACATGTTTCTGGCACCATCCAGTTCCTTCCTTTAATTATTCTATTTTTATTATTTTTAAAAAAATGAATGGGTAGCCAGCTTGCTCAAGTGTAATCACTAACCTCAAGTGCACCCTGCGTTTCCAACTATGCATTTTGGTCCTGCATGAATCCCAGAATCTGTGCTAAAGCCCAGTGCTTTATTTGCCTTCTAATAGATGGATAATTTGTGATCAGCCTCGACATGATGACAGTCATTTTTGAAATACTCATAAAATGCTCTCAAAATTCTAAATGTGTGTCAAAAAAGTTTGGCAATTCTATTTTAAAACATTTTTATTTGTTTGATTGGCCTAATCTGCTGGTTTAATGCTTTAGTTTGCTTTTAATGAAAGGTTGACTCAGCCTTCCATGCTTCTGAGGTGGGTAAAATGAGGACACAGATTGTTGGTGGCAATGTGCTTAAAACTCTTTAGAGAGGGGTGTAAAAGCACTAGGAAGCGGTATATAAGTCTAAGTGCTTTTGCTAAGTAGCATTAATACAGCATTAATCAGTTGAGATAAATAAATAAAAGTACAGGAAAAAACCTTTGTTCTTATAAGCTACTTAATTCTGTTGTGGGGTACCCTGAACTTCTGATACAGATTACATTATTACACTAAGGTTATTTAAGTGTATTATTGTTTTGTGGAAGATTGTACGCTGTACGCTGATGATACTCAGCTGTACTTCTCTACCCCGGCCCACCCCAACGATGCC
>JAPKID020003729.1:0-12141 GCA_026931265.2 Tropidonophis doriae
AAATAAGGTATTTATGCAGTAGAAACTATAACTATTTTATTTCAGAAGAAGAAAGCAATACAGAAGTATGATATGAGGTGAAAATTCAAAAATGAAAGATGCATAAAAGAAAAAATAAGCAGAGAAGCAAACAAGGCAGAGACTTCATTCTTCCTTGTCTGTAGATTTTCTTTAGCAAATTCATAACAGAAGATTTTTTAAAATATAAAAAACTATGACAACAGTATTATTTTGTGATTGCCACTTATTTATGCTAATGTTGCTGTTTTTATTCTGTATTCTCCTTCCCTGGGCCAAACTAAATATATAAGACTTCTCAATGTTGATTAATCTGGAAATTAAAGTAGTTATTTTGTTATGTTAGACTTTTGATTTATTAATGTGATTTAAACACTTTTCAAAAGAACAACACTTAACGATCTATCCTATTTTAACATTAATGTAAAATTGGCAAATATACTAGTATCTATCTCTTCTAATAAGAATGTGACTGCATTTAAGACAAAGAATATGTGAGCACTACCTAGCTTTGCCAGGGCTTGAAAATAAAAAAAAATAGGTCTTACCGATTCTATAGGCTTGTCTAATGACGCCTGCTCAATCTCCAGGTGGCCTTCTTCATATTGATCGAAGTGATTACCCTGCAAGAAAAGAATCATATATTAGTTCCTCATTGTGATATAAACAACTGTGCTTGAGTTACTGTTAAAATGCTCATTACACTTACTATATATGGTTTCTCAGCCTACTTCATCTGTTAATTATATTTAACAGCTTTGTATCAGCTCAGTTTACTATGTCTTCAAATACGGAGAATTCTAATCTAATTTCCAGTATCCACATAAATGCAACAACTGCATGGCATATTTTACTAGACTTTAAATATCTTGAGATTACTTACTGACACACCAAGTCACCCAAGCGTAGTTGTTGCTCCACAGAGCAACAGTTAACTGAATGTTAGATGAAGATGTATCACATTTCAAAGCAATTCAGTTCTCATATTTTTCTGCAAATCTCATATAAAGCAAGCACATTAAGCAGTTATTAAAATAAATTTAATAAATATCACAATAACAGTATGACCATAAGCATTTGTTCTGCCACAAATAAACTTTCACAAAAGGCAAATAGAATAGTATTTTTTGAATTTTTCCATGTATCTTTAACCTCAATTTTTTTTTAATTTTAAATCTGTTTATCAATGTTCACCAATTTAAAAAGCTAGATTATATTAAAAAGAATAATTCCAAAGAATTAAAGTCCACATTTTTTGTTTCCATTTCTCAATAGTAAACTCTTTCTGGCCAAAACCAGAAGAAAATAGATCACTACTTTTATTTTACTGTCATGTAAACCCTGAGATTTTCAGCTGCTTTTGTTCCTCTAAGATTATATTTTTATTGTTGTCCTGTGCCTACTAAAACTAGCACCTCTTTAAGAATTATTGCAAAAGTAACAACTGTATTTACTAATAATATTTGCAGAAATGAGATTGTTAAAAATTTGTCCAAATGCAGGCTTTCTCTACAGAGAACACTCTGTCTTTGCCTTGGGTACAAGGGATGTTCTATCTGGATGTTCAGATAGAATTCTGATTCACTGCATCTATAGTTAGCTAACTGGGGGTTCTTTCAATCAAAATCTTGCTGTAACAGTTGACCTTTAAAATCCTAAATGGCTTATATTCTGACAATCTTAGAGACAAGATTCTCCTGCTATGAACCTGCCCAATTAACTAGATCAGATCCTAATGCTTCAATTCCCTCCCCCACCAGCAGTTCTCTATCTTAAGGTGTTAACCTGATCAGCTCCAGGCAATGGAATACATTCTTTAAGGAAGTGTATTTGGTTTCCCACTCACCCAGTATATTGTAAACTGTCAAAACCCTACATCCTTCATTAAGATTTATTTCTACCCTGTTTTCCTGAAAATATGACCTTCACAGATAATAAGTCCAATCGGGTTTTTGAGTGCATGCACTAAAATAAGCCCTCTCCTCCCCCCCCAAATAAGCCCTCTCTGAAAATATTGCAATGCAGCAGCAGCCATGAGGTGACCATGCTCACCCCCTTCTGCACCTCAAAAATAATAAGACCTCTCTGAAAATAAGGCCAAGCGCTTATTTTGGGAGTCAAAAGAAAATAAGACCCTGTCTTATTTTGGGGGAAACACAGTATCAATACTATTTTTCCATTTCTCATTTTTAATTATCTTGGTATTATTTTTAAATTTTATAATTTGTATTTTTAATAGTTGTAATGTAAAATATGGATATAATCTTGAAGAAGGAATGCAATTAATATTAAATAAACAACAGTATACTCCTGGGAAAGACAATGGGGGAAGAAACTCAGAATAACCCCACCCTGCTTCTGTTGATATAAGAAGGGGCAGAGAAATACTCTGGCAGGCTTTCAATTTTCTATTATTATATCCTACTAAATGTCCCATGCTTTGGGTTATCATATCAGAAGTATTTCCTTACCTAAACAAGAGGAACATAGTAATTATGGGAAGGCAAAAAACTAATGGAATCAGAAATGACTTCTGACTTCCTGCTGTTTCCTTGCAAAAATCTGGTGGGCAACATTAGAAACAGAGGTGGGTTCCTCCCGGTACAGTATGCTACGAGACATAGTGAAAATCTGGTGTACTGGACTGGACCAGTAGCAGCTTGGCCACACCCCCGTACCAGAGAAAGAAACAATATCCCGCTGTCCTAGAACTGTGCCACAAGGTAAGGAAGAGACCTTCCCTTCCCCTTCAGAGAGCCTGCATGGGGAGAGAGGAGGCGGCCTTGTTTGAATGCGGGCAGGCAGTTTAGTGGCTGGTGGCTCCTTCACTCATTGGGGCGGGCAGAGAAGGAGGTGCGCGATAGCCGAGGATTAAAGCGTTCCTCTTCGCCCTTAGTAGTGGGGGCAGGGGACTGCTTTATCGCATGCCTCCTTCCTTCACTCAGCTGCTATCGCCAGGGTGCTGCCAGGACAAGCAAGGGGCTAGAAAAAGAAAGGAGGCATGCAATAAAGCAGCCTCTGTCACAAAGGGTGAAGAGGAGAGCCTTTGCCCTCAGCTGTCATGCGCATCCTTTCCCAAGATTGGCCGGACGCTTCACCCCACCATATGGGGCTGCTACACCCTGCAAGAGATTTCCTAGCCCGGTGTCCCGGGAGAAGCTAGTCTGCTTATAGTTGCCAATCCATCTGCCAGCCCAAGAGGAAGCTTTTGCTGCCTCCTTTATAGACTGGGAACATCTGGGAGAGACCCTGTTTTTTTGCAAGACCACCAGAGAAGAGAAGGAGAAAACGCTCTTCACCCCGCTTGCCCTCACCTTACTCGGGATGCTGCCTGGTTGGTTGCGGTGCTTTGCAACCAGAGACAAAATCCAGCCATAGCGGCATCCTAAGGGCTGCAGATCCGCGCCATCGAGGGAAAAGCTGATGGAAAGTTGTGCACCTCTGCAGCATCTGTAAAGGCAGCAGAAGAAGCTTCCTCTTGGTCCAGCAGAAGGATTGGCAACACTAAGCAAACAAGCGTCTCCTGGGATCCCAAGTCAGGAAATCTCTTTCAGGGTGTAGCTGCCCCCTATGGTGGTAACTGGGGAGAGGCATCCTGCCAATCTTGGGAAATGTGATAGCAGAGGGCGAAGGCACTCCTTCACCCTTGGCAGCAGGGGTTGCTTTATCGTGCACCTCCTTTATTTCTCCACCTGCCCCAACGAACAAAGGAGGCATTGGCAACTAAATTGCCCACTGACGTTCAAACCTGGCCACCTCCTCTCTTAAGGGGGAGAGAAGGTCTCTCCCAAGACCGGCTTCTTTCCTTCCCTCTTGAGGCAACAATCTGTAAGGGGGAGGGCACGGATTGTTTAGCGGGGAAAAATGGAGGCTTCTTTGCCAGCTTCCCAGCTGGCAAAACAGAAATTTTTGCCAACTGGAAGGGATGTGTGTGTGAGGGAGGGGAGAGAGACAAAAAGAAAGAGTAAGAGAGAAAGAAAGAGAAAAAAATAGAAAGAAATAAAGAGTGAGAAACACAAGAAAAGAAAGAAAGCAAGAAAGCAAGAAAGAAACTTATGAGCACAATTGAGCCCAAAATTTTAGTTGCTAAGCAAGAGTTAAGTGAGTTTCACCACATTTTACAAGTTGGTCATGCCTACCCAATCACATGCTCACAAAATAGGCCACACCCACAGAAGAGGTAACAACATTTTTTGAAACCCACCGATGATCAGGAACCTATCCTACCCTACCTAGTAGGCATATAAGAGGCTGCTGCTGGGCCAGGGAAGGAATGAGTGTTTGCAAAACAAGCAAGCTATCACAAAACTTGTTTACAGTAACAGCCAATAGCACTGAAGCATTATATTTCCAAACTTTATTCCCTCAGGACTCTCAGATCTGAATTTTGAACACATTTTGTAAATTAGCCCATTTGAGGTACAAAAATTGGATTCAAAAATTGTTGCTCTAGAGGCACCATTTTACTTAGAAAGGTGTTGGCTTTCCAGAAGACCCTTAAAACATGGATTTGTCAACTATCTTGGGGATCACGTAGTAGATGGAACAATGAGAATTTTATCTCTATATAGATAAGAATTAGAATCCAGTGCTCTTGCACTCTTGATTCCCTGACCTCCCCTATTATCACATATCAAAAATCAGGTAGATGGATCTATATATTTAGTAAACAATTATATCATTTGTTTTGAGGGAAAATGTGCCTTCCATTATTACATATTAATTGTCGTGTTTAAATTCTATATCAATTTAATCATATGACCTTTAACCTACTCAGCCTACATCATATTTCAGCAACAATATGGGTATACTCCAGATATTTTGTAGTATGTGTTATCAGTATTTGAAATTCAATCAAACTGAATTTGAGTTTTTCACCTTGTTTTTGTAATTTCTTCTAGATTTTGCTCATTTGGAGATACTGAAACCATCATCACACTGATGAAATTCTAAGAAAAAGGTTTGAATAACAAACATTTCCATCTTTGTTGTTAATGACTAAATCTTGTAGACCATAGATTTTCTTTCTACTGATTGGTCTCAGCAAATATTTTTTCAGATAGATAGTGTGTGGGGGGGGGGGGCATGCATACATGCGTATGTATGTATGTATGTATGTATGTATGTATGTATGTACGTACGTATATAACTTTGGACAGAAAAAATAAGTCTGTATCAGTGTTGGGATTCAAAAAATTTTACTACTGGTTCTGTGGGCATGGCTTTGTGGGAGTAGCAGGGAAAGAATACTGCAAAATCCCCATTCCATCTCCACTTTCAAAATTTCCACTACCGGTTCTCCAGAACCTGTCAGAGCTGGCTGAATACTACCTCTGATTCATATTATATTTTTATAGACTGATTTTCTACATTTTTCGTATTTATGTAGGCCTCTCCTGAATTCTGTTTCTTCAAAAGATGCAATGTATCTTATATGGTGCTAAAATCCATTCTGTAATCCAGATCATATAAATGACCTGACATTATACTTTCAGATTTGGTATGTCTAGTTCCACTTTCTTTTACACTTTGTAAAATCTTAAATTCAATTCTTAATTGTTTAATATCTGCTGCTACATCCGGTTTAGGGAAAATCATTCTCCCCAAGGTTAGGGGACCCAAACTTTGATGGCCTTCTGGAAGGGTCTGAAGATCAGGCTTGCCATCTGTCCTAGAGATCAGAGAGATGAGTTGTGAATCCCAGAATGTCTGATGCTACACATAAGAAGCATGACTTACAACCTTTCCCTTGTTGTATCCTCCCATCCCATCACGCCCAGAAAGAGAGGTATCTTTGGGTGAAACCTAGGAAGAAACCTTTTCATCTACAGTAACATTTTCATATTGGAAAGCAAACATATCTGAGCCTTATGGCAGGTGTCAGCTTTCTGGAAGATTTGGAATCCTTTCAGAAAAAACAAAGAGTAAGCTTTTGATCTTGAAACAATGCAGAGCATTCATACTACCATAGCTTGTATGTCTTCTTCTCAGCATTGCTCCAAAGATACTGCACCATTCTCCTTGGGAAACAAAGTCCAGCCAGTATATCGCAATCTCTGGCCTTATTCATTTTATCTTAACACTGGTTTCACTCTCTTTTTAATCAATAGGCCAGGTAAATCTGTTGAATATGTTCTTATTCTCTGTAGATCTGAAACTGTCACTTATCTGATAATGTGGCAATTGATCCAACCTTTTGTTAATTCACATGCTTTTCAATATTTGGGACATCTGATCCCAGCAACCATGCAGGGAATTCTTTGGCGATGACTGGATAAACCAAAATTTGAATGACAACTTTGTACATTATTCCAGATACAAAGCTTTACCTGGCTGATCAGAATTAAATTCACTTTCCCAGTTGTACCGACTTACCTAAACAGGTCTTTAGACTTTAGCTTATTTAGCCCTTTTTGGTCTTTTAAGATTAAAGTGGCACAGGGTTTTTTGCCTCCTTCCAGAATTTCTTGGACATATTGGGAATTTTGTGTGCACCTCAGATTACTCCTCAAGTTATGGAACAAAGCTCTAGGTTAGGCTCCAAGCTGTGATCTATGCAGGTTTGTTGCTGAGCATGAAGCCAAGATACAGAAATTGGGGTGTGGAAATATAAAAACATAAAAAGGGTGAAATGCTTTACATGCCATCCCTCATCCTTCTCCCCTAACCCTTCAATGAGCTAACCAAACATATTACAAAGAAACATATTGTTGCAGATATGTAGGCTGAAACTGACAAAGTGCTTTCCCTCTAAGAAGTGGGTAAATGCAGGATTTCTTATCATAAGAAAAAAAAACCCTGCATGTTGTTAAAATTTCTCAGAATACACAAAACAATTTCTGTCCCTCAACTCCAGGAAAACCAAACACCTAGACAAGGAAATAAAGATTATCATCCCTGCAGGGAGAGAAGAGTGGCGTTTCTTCTTCACCAAAATTTGCACATCTACTGAAACGAAAACCCTAATCAACTCATACGCACACTCTTCAAACTAGACAACTTTTCTATAAACATTACTGCCCTGAGCCCTTTTTCCTGTGGCTTTCAAGAGCTGTATTACACACGTTACCCTATTGAATAAACCACCCCCATTTCAAGCACTTGTCCAGTATGCTCATTTGTGGCCTAGCTCAGTTTCAAGCACAGAACTTTCTCTTCTAACAGGGATCTTGCCTGTCACTGTTGAAGTTGCTAGACATCATTTTCCACTTCCTCATCCAATAGCCTGTTTATTCTCTGGAATGGCTTTTGCTTTTCAAGACTCAGTTTCCTTGACGTTCATTCATTCAATAACGGTTCAAAGTTAAGATGGCACTGAATTAATGATGGTTATGACCAGCCCTTGGATTTCCGGACAACCCAGCATCTTCCCAATCGATTGTGATCTGGGTGCTTGACAACCTATTTGCACTTATGATTGCTTGTCAAACATCCTACAATCACACAATTGCCATCTGCAACTCTCTACACTGGCTTCCTCAGAAAGTCAGATGGGAAACCAGCAGGATAGTTTACAAGTTGCTCCCACATCTGCCCACCCTCCTCCAACCCCTCTATGCTGTAACCTCAGAAAGCTACACATTCAAAACTACAGGCTTCAAAGTGGACCGTAGGTATAATGTCACAGTAGCCATATCGTGTGTGAGCAATTCCCAGGGATTCGATAATAGCTATATAAATAATTCACTTTAAAATACTACAGTAATTTTCAGATTACATGATTAAAAATATAATATGTTTAAATTAAGTATTACAATTCTACAGATTTCTTAAAAGTTAGAAAACTAGTTTGGAGTAGTGATGATGGCCTAAAAATAAGAGACTTATAAGTTCTAGTTCTTCTTTAAGCATAAAATCAGACTGGATGATTTGGGACTATGCACTCTTTTCAGCCCAACCAATTTTATAGGGTTCTTGTTGTAGTGAAAATAGGAGGCAGGAGTATTAGTTATGGTTACCAACCTGAGTTATATATAAAAAGCAGGATAAAATAGTAATAATAATCCCCTCAATGGATTTCCCTTGTTGTGGGCAGGGGCTTCTGATTCTCAGTGACAGTACAAATACAAAGTACAAAGAGTCACCTTGTGACATGATGGGTGACAAATGGATTTAATTAATAAAATATAATATAGGGGCACCTCAGTACTCATCATTAATTGGTTCTGGGAGGTATGATGAGTACCAAAAATGATGAATAACAAACAAACTTTTCCCATTAAGGAATAATGTAGTGGGTCACAAGGCAGCTGATTCCAACATGTTCTAGCTTGTGTGTTGAGTACCAAATAACAACGAGTACAAGGACAAAATATTTTGCATCAAGATATTTTGATGAGTTTTAAAGCATTTTATAATGATACTACTGTAATAGTATAATAAATATGCAAGAAAACAGAACAAAGCGGAGAGAAATAAATAAATAAAAGATTGCATGAATGAGTAAGAGTGGTGAATATGCCTACCAACTTCTAATTATTTTTCTTACTCTATCACTATTTTGGCTTTCAGTTTTAATAATATTTTCTTCAATGTAGCCTTATTTTACTTTTTTGGAAGCTCAAACAGGGTGGATAAGAATCATTTTTTTAAAAAAAATCAAAAATTGGTTTTTGATTTAAATCAGATTTTTTTTATTTTTATCAAATTTATTTAATAAAATGCTTTTGGAATAAAAATCTATCTAAAGAAAGATTTCTATTTAAGATACATTAATAATTTAGTTTATGCAGCATGAAATGGAGCTTAGTTATGTAACATGAGGCTGCATATTCTGCAATATTTACATTTTTGGTGAACTCATTCAATGAATCCAAACTCTGCAAGCTGAGATAACATGCACTACATTGATGCATTCACACAATTTCACAGTAGCCATGAGATAAATCATAAAACAAAGTTCAGGAATATTCCTTTATCCCATTGTTTTGCAAATCTATGTACACAGCAAACTGTATGACTGTTTGAAGAGAAATGCCTCTGTACCAGGCTCTAAGTGTGAGGAGGAAGGGCAAGCAGTAAAAAACAAAGTAAAATCTTCTAAGCAGCTTATAAATATAATATTAAAGATCATTTCACGTGTCATTTCAGATCCATCATGACAGCGCCTGTTAATGGGCATCCACACAGCTGCTGCCTACCACATCCCTCACCTTTTGTCACTGCCGCATCATCAGCCATCCCATGAAAGTGAATGGGACTGTCAGTGTGTCAACAGGGGGTCAAAAGAGGAGTCACTGCGAGACAGAGATGACGGTTTCTTTTTAAAAGTTATAATTTAAATCAAGTTGATTCAAAACAAGTCCACTGAGCTCAAAATACTGGAATGCTGTATTTACTGTACCCCTCCTTTGTAATCAGATTTTTGATTAAGTTATTTGCAACAGTGCAAGTGAAGAATCTATGGATTAAATACCACTTGCAATAATTGACATTCACGATTTGTTCCTGCAATACAAAATACCCAATAGAAATATTTAATTTCACAATATTCTTAAAAAGGGCATTGGCACTTACCTGATATGCCTCTTCTCATAGTGGGAGAGAAGCATCCAAGATGGGTTGACCTTGTCCTCTCGTTGATTGGGCTGAGTCAGATAAGCTCTTTGGGCCACGCCCCTGGTCATCAGGTACCACTCAGTTATTGGCGAAGAACCTTATCCAACTCGCTACGTCATTCACTTCAGCCTTTATCTTAGTTTTAACCTTTATTTATTTCATCAACGGAACAGCTCAACCATCAAACGTAATGTTCATGTTACATAACCATATCAGGGAGGGGCTGTATACTCCTCCCCCACACTGAGAAGAGGCGTATCAGGTAAGTACCAACACCCTTTCTCCCTAGTGAGTTGAGGAGTATCCAGGATGGGATGTACCAAAACCCAAACGTCCCTTGTGAGGGTTACACCTGTGGAATGCGCTGTAATAGAGCTTGGTGTTTGCAGATCCCGTGCTTAGTAGGCAATAGCAATACAGGTTCATAACCACCTGCCTATGGTGGTGGATGTCACCTTGTTCCCCAGGGACCCCAGCTGGAAGGAGAAAAACAGGGATTCCGATTTCCTGTTCAGCCAGGTTCTTCTGAGGTAAATCCTCAGAGCCCTCTTACGTCTAAAGTATGCCACTTCCTCTCTAACGGGTGAGAAGGGTCTGGGCAGAAATTGGAAAATATCAATTCCTGTGAGCGATGGAAGCAAGAGCTTACCTTGGGGATGAAAGAGTGGTCCAACCTTAGCACCACCCTCTCCTGGTGGAACACGCAGAGATCCTCCCTGGTAGACAGTGTCTGTAGTTCGGATATCCGCCTGGCTGCGGTGATAGCCACCAGGAAGGCTACCTTAAGAGTCAAAAACTTAAGAGGCACAGTTTGCAAGGGTTCGAAAGGAGGACCTATCAGAGCGTCCAACACCTTTTTCAAGTCCCAGGAGGGATACCTGTGTACCATGGGCGGTTTAAGATTGGATGCCCCCTTGAGAAATTGCCTGACCATGGGGTAGTGAGTCAAGGTCTGAGACCTACCGCACAGAAGCACTGATGAAATGGCCAAGATCTGTCTCCTAATTGTGTTGGGAGCTAACCCTCTGTCCAGGTCCGCCTGAAGAAGTCCAGAACTAGGTTGTGGCCCCTGGAGCTGCACCATGTTGAAAAAGCATGCCACGTTGCATCATAAATGCGATCCATGGAGGGTGTGAGAGCTGCCTGAATAGTCTGTATCACCCTGGGGGAGAAGTGGCCCTCCCTCAGGATGCTCTGCTCAAGCGCCAAGCGGTCAACTGGAGCGACTGAGGGTCTGGGTGTTTCAGCGATCCCTGGCTGAGGGAGATCCTCTCCTGGGGGATCCTCCAGGGCCTCTCCACTGAGAGAGATTGGAGATCAGTAAACCAAGGTCTCCGGGGCCAGTGTGGTACAATCAACACCACCTCCGCCCTCTCCCACAGGATCTTCTTTATGACTTTGGGAATCAGGTGCAATGGTGGATAGGCATAGAGGAGCACCTCGGCCCATGGACATTGGAGACTGTCCACCCCCTCCACCCTCCATGTCTAATATTTGGCGTAAAACCTTGGGAGCTGGGCGTTGAGAGGGGTGGCAAATAGGTCGACCACTGGGGCATCCAAAGTGCCTTGCCACTTCCTCGAATATTGCTGACTGCAGCCTCCGCTCTGAATTATCCACCTCAGGCCGGCTGAGCCAGTTGGCTCTGATGTTGTCCACCCCACTATATGTTCCTCAGTCAATGAAATAAGATTCCTTTCGGCCCACTGTCCCAATTGTTTGGCTTCCTTCATGAGGGACTTCGATTTGGTCTGTTTATATGAGCCTTGGTGGTGATGTTGTCCATGAGGACTAAGATGTGGCTGAGCCTGACAGAGTGACAAAATTGAAGGAGGACCCGGTGGACCACCATGAGCTCCAACCAGTTTATGTTGTGAGTCAGTTCCGCCTGGTTCTATTGTCCTTGCGCCATCTGAGCCCACAGATGGGCGCCCCACCTGAACAGGCTTGCATCTGTTGTTACCATCACCCTGTCTGGCGTCCTGAAGATCTTGCCCTTGGCGATTGCCAGGAACATCCACCAAGTCAGTGAGTGGGATACTTCTGTTGGCAGAAGTACTGTGATCTGGGAGCTGCTCCTGCACCTTTGCTGGAAAGGCAAAAGGAACCATTGAAGGTTTCTGGTGTGGAATCGAGCCCAAGGAACAATGCCAATGGCAGACACCATGATGTCAAGCAGCTTGGACAGTGTGGCTAGGGACACACTGGCTACCTGTGTGGCCAGCTGCCTAAGAGAGAGCTTTCTGATGACAGAGAAACCATGCCTGCCTCTGTATCTATCAGGGCTCCTAGGTGGACCATACTAGTGGAGGAGTGAAGGTGACTTTTGGCCAGGTTTACCGAAAAAACATGGTCTCTCAGGACTGCCATGGTAGTGTCTAGATCCCATAGGGCACCTTTAAAGGAGGAAGACTGTAACAACAGGTCATCTAAATAACATTGAATTCAAACAGGCACCTACCTGGTTACCGTGCATTTCATCGGTCTTGGGCCCGTGGTAGGGGTGGAGGAGTAGCGGTTATTATAAGGGATAGTCTTGAGCCTAGAGAGGCCACTGTGCCGGAG
>JAPKID020003730.1:0-12141 GCA_026931265.2 Tropidonophis doriae
GCTGTACCATGCTGAAGTCTGAGCTTTCCACAATAAAGAGCTGATTATGAGAAACCTGTGTCGGACCTTGTCTCAACCTACAACATATAAGCCCCAGTTTTCCTGAGGCAAATCAGTTTTAGGGTACAATGTGCGTGAAAGAGAGATGAAAGTTAATTTCTAATAAATCATGGATGTAGTATAATTAAATGTCTCCTGGCAAGCATGTGGCTCAGCTGGAATAGCAAAAAATAGGTAAGAATTCTATCTTATAGTTTCTTATAGATGTGGTAAGGATGATGTTAAACTGGGAGAATTGGCTAAAAGAATGCACTTTCCTTCTTAAAAGGTTATTTTTGCTACGTTCTTGTTATCAGAAGTTAGAGCAGCAGAATTTAATGTGTGAAATAAAAAACTTCCCAAGTATACTAAATCAGTTAGTATACTGTGGCCCCACCCCCTCCCAAAGCTGGTTAATGGCAGGCAACAGTATGTTGCTCTTAACACCTTGGAAAGAAACTGGTGCCGTGAAAATATGGCAGATTAACACGCCATTGAGGAAGTATTTTTTCCTCATATATGTCCATTGTTTCTTTGATTCATTTTTCCATTTCCTGCCTTCTTATGACTGGATTCATGTGATTTGCCAGTTTTGGTTTAAACCATTGTATGACCCCAGTTAGGTTGGTAAACTATGGTCAGTGTATGGCACAAATCCAGCCAACCATGCATACATAACCTCGTTGTTTCCATTCATCACTTTGCTAGCTATGGAAAGTCCAGTAGCAGAGTACTGGTCCTCTGCAGCCCTATTGTTATATAGCTCTCCATTAAGTTCTAGAGTTCAGTTTTAACTGCTTCATGTCATACTACCCATGCAATTGCAGGCAAATCTCTGCATTTGGTGAAAGTGTTTTACAAAGCGAGAAAATAGTGGCATCAGTGGTCCCACTTGGCTGCGATAAATACATATGCAAATAGAGGCATAGGTCATAATTATCCTCGTTCTTACATTTCTAATGTTCCTCTAGATGGACTGACTGACACACAGAAAAATACTGATATATTGTATTTTTATTTTGGCCTAAATACCATTGACGTACATTTCTGGACATGCTGCTGTTTATAACATCACTGATGACTAATGTTTAGCAACTCCTCCCATTTAATCTCATTCTTGGGTGTTGTATGAACAGCAATCTGTCATACTGTAATATGCTACACATATTAGTGAACTCAATCCAGATTTTGTGGTTGGTTTTTAAGAGATGATTAAAAAAAAGAGATTCTGTCAATGTCAGAAGCAAAAGAAAAACACTTCTATGTTTCAGCCTACAAATATCTATTTCATGGAAGGGAATGAAAAACAGATTAATAGGCATTTCAGAGATCCAGAGAGTCCAAAGCTCAGTTAAAATGCTTTTTATCCTTGAACTGGTAGAAAATTATAAAAGCACAACGTTGTCCCTACTGCCAATTCCTATCCTGCTTCTGTTCTAGTATCCAATTGGATGATTTCAGGTATGCAAGCTATGTTAAACAAAGCTATTCTGAATATCACCAGGAGCAAGAAATCATCTCTGGGTTTAGATGATCAGTTTCACCACTGATACAAACCCACTGATTGAGGGGCTTCTGCAGGTGAAATTTGAAACAGTGTACATCCTGCTATGACACAAGTCATAGCCTAAACCTGGTACTCTCCAAGCCCATTACGGATGCTGAGTAATAAGGGAGAGTCCAGTTCTTTCAAAACATTCCATCTCAATGCTTGCCAGAGAGCTAATGCACAGTTAATGCTAATACCTTCTGGAAGGCAGCGGGTACAGCCGAAGAATCCTGCTTTTTCAAACCTTCCAGTGAAACAGCCAGAGGCTGAGATATCCCTTATGCTCTGAATTGCAAGCCTACATTTGCTCAAAAGGCCTGCAATTACAGTATAATGCATCAACAATTAAATACGGTGCTGAGACACTACGCCAATGTTTCTCAATTTTGGCAACTTGAAGATGTCCGGACTTCAACTCCCAATATTCCCCAGCCAGCAAATGCTGGCTGGGGAATTCTGGGAGTTGAAGTCTGGACATCTTCAAGTTGCCACGGTGGAGAAACACTGCACTAAACTAAGGGATTTATTCCAAATACTCAGTGTTTCTGCTTTTCTTCCTAGTATTTGCATTACCTCTGGCCTAGGATGGCTGGATATATAGAGAAAAAGCTTGTATTTTAAAATGGTTGATTTTCTGAAAAAGAGTTCCTCTGTCAGTCTACCAATTACTTGCTAAAGAGTAGAATCTTGAAATTATTATGTGGGATCCACAAAATTGGTTTTCCCCAATCTGCTATCTTCTAAATGTGTTGCATTACAACTGTTCAAATTCATCCACGTGGCAAATGTTATATTGTTTATGCTATCTTTTCCAGAATTCACTGGGAGTAAAAAGTAGCATCAAATATATCCAACTTCCTGTGTTAATTATTTCATTAAGTCACCCCATGGCCTTATTGTAATCCCAAACCTGTTAATAATAAACCAATCATTCAGTAGGGGCAATTGTGTTTGTAAGTTAGTAAAATACTTTTGCTCACTCCCAACTGATGCTGACAAAATCAGAAATAAGTGAACAAAATAATGCCATTTGAGCAAGTTTTGAATGCTCATATCTCCAGATTACCTTTTTCAACAGAAAATTCTGCAAGATTTGATCAGGGTGGAGTAAATAGGACTTGCTAAGTGCATCTGGTTTCTCATGACAGCCTAGCCAGTCCAAAATTTCTTAATAGGTGCCGCCACATTCAATAGGATTACCGGCTCTTAAAAGTGTCAGTTTCCAGCACATCTGAAAGATGACACGTTGGATTTGGTTATCTCTATTAATCATTGCACACTGTTTTTTTTCCCTATTTCTGTAAACAGGAATTACAGTAGAACAACTGGGGTTCAATTTCACAAGATCTCTCTGAGTGGCATGTCTCACCCTTTATTAGTGATTGTTCTCTGCTGGTTCCGTTCAAAGTCGTTCCAGAGCAAACATGTTTGTTGGCATATTAAGAATGTGGAAAACTTTGTTTTTAGCTCAATATACTATTAACGAAGTTGCAGCAAGAATGGGTTTGGCATTGTATCAAAAAAAAACCTTTATTGATTTAATAACATAAGATTGAAATGTATTATGTAACCCAAAACTAAAAGTCTAAATAACTCATAGATGCAACATCATGGTTTGCTAATGCTGCATGCAAGAGATAATTAAAATTGCATGATCTGGAGAAATTCGGCCAGTGGTCTTCAATAATATCTTATATTTTGAATAGCAAGTCCTCAGAATTAAACCCAGATTTGTTTATGTCATTTGGCACATTGCCAACAACATGTGATTAGCACACACTATCAAGCTTCACACCCAAGTAGGCAATAAATCATAAATATGTATAAACTTATTTGGTAACATGACGCTCAGCTAGACTTGGCAAATGACTCCCAAACATGACTCGTCTAGTGTAGGATTTGTATTGCAAAAAAAAAAAAGCAGGAAACAAAAAGCTTTAACATTGCAGCCAATTACCTACAGCAGTGCAAAACAATCAAAGCCTTATATAGTAATGCTCCAACATTTAAAATCACCATTTCTTTTTGTCTTTTCATGTTAATAGATGCTTAGCTTTGATAGCCTTGAGTGTTTATTTATGTATGGATACACTGGTTCTAGCTTGCTAACCTTTGGGGATATTCTAACCATATAAAATCAGTGATGGTTAACCTTTTTGTTGCTTCGTGCTGAAAGTGCATGTGTGCATCCACCCTCAATGCAATGCATGCGTGACCCCCATGCTCCCCCACCGCCGTGCATGCATGTGCATCTCCTGCATGCACCCCATTCCCCTATGCATGTGTGGCAGACAGCCGAAAACCAGCTGGCCAGCAGGAGGTGCACACACTTGCACAGTGGAGCTGAGCCGGGTGCCAGCTCGTGTGCCATAGGTTCGCCAGCACAGATAAAGGTTCTATCCAAGTCAACTGCATAGAAGAGGACAATGTGAATAAATCATGATACTCAAGATCATTTTCAAAGTTTCATATCATAAGTGTAAGGAATACTGTAAGCTATGCAGTCCTGGCTGCTTTTTGAGCATGATTGTGTGCTTGCAGGTTTTCATTGGCTGACTAAGTAACATCATCAATGATAGTGAGTGTGGGATTTGCTCCCTTTTTATATATGGTAGCTTGTCCTGTCAGTATTGGTGGGGATGCTTTCTCATTGGTAATTCCTTGATATGGGTATTGTTTTCTGCTTGAATGTTTGTCTAGAATGTTTGTGGCGGATATATTCTGATCTTTCTGTTTCCTTCTTAGCTTTTTTATTGTTTCTTCTGAATAGTGTGTAAATGTGGTTTAGCTTTATTGATGGCTGATTTGTTAAAATGCCAAGCTTTCAGGAATTCCCCAGTGCTTTTGGAATTATCCTGTAAGCTAATTATTTATACAAAAATAGAAGTTAATGGGCAGTGCTATCAAATATATAATAGCAGGAAAAGATTACATCTCTTTAACAAGAAATATGTTCCAAAGCAGTGATGGCGAATCTTTTCAGCACTGAGCACCCAAATTGGAACATGTGTGCAGGTGTGTATGTGTGCATGCCAGAGTGCTGGAAACCCAAAGACCAGCTGGTTGGCACGCACTGGTTTTTTTTTTAAATTGTTTTGGGGCCATTTTTCCAGCCATTTTTTGGACTATTTGGGGGCCATTTTCAGGCTATTTTTTTGGCTGTTTTTCAGGCCATTTTCTGATGCTCTGGCACCCATGACTGGAAACCAGAAGAGCAGCTGACGACAGCATGTGTGCCCACAGAGAAAGCATGCTCTAGGCTCACCATCATGTTCTAAAACAATTGTTCTCAACCTGTGGGTTGGGACCCCTTTGGCAGTCGAATGACCCTTTCACAAGGGTCGCCTAAGACCATCAGAAAACACATATTTTCGATGGTCTCAGGAACCGAGACACCAATTTTATGGTTAGGGGTCACCACAACATGAGGAACTGTATTACAGGGTTGCGGCATTGAGAAAGTTGAGAACCACTGTTCTAAAAGGTTAAGTGAGTATGGGAAACAGCCTCCAGGAATTCATATTTAAAATTTTCCTTTGCACATACTCATAAGCCAGTTTTATAACAAAGCCTACTATATTGGATGTATTAATTTATTTATGGTATAACAGCATGTTGCCTAATTAATAGATTCAAGACACTTGACCAGAACTTAAGAAAACCCTTCAAACTCCACAATAAAAAGAAACATTAAAAGCAGTGCCATAAATTTGATTACTGAACTTAGCAATCAGAAATAATTTTATTACATTAATTAGAAAATAAAATAAAAATAGAACAATATTTGCTCTTGAAGCTATAGTGAAAAAATATGGTCTTCCTCAACTTTCTAAAGATTAATAGTGACTATTGTTAACTACCTCATTTCCTACATAGCATCATATTATTGGGTTATATGGGCTTTGGAGGTTTGTCTCAGCGCTAAAAGTAATACACTAAAACAAAAACTAAAATGAAGATAAAGGGCAAGGAGTATCTGTCATTGTTTGGGATGACACAAATACACCTTCATCACCCCTCTATTTGGCTTTAATGCCAGCCTTGACCACCCCAATGCCAGGGTGATATTGAATCCTGTTTATTATTCAAGGGGTTAGTTGTGCTTCTACTTCGGGACATAACTTTGCAAATAGAGTCAATGAAGCAGAAGAATCCCGTTTACTAAAACTGATGGCATGATCCCTGCCAATGTGCCAATCAGAATTTGATTTTCTGACCCAGTAACTTGACCCTGTCCAACTAAATGGGAACACATGGAAAGGGGGATGGCATTGGCACCTGGAGCTTTGAGCAAGTTATTAAATGGCTATGTGCTATTTACAGTAAGCACTAATGCCAGACGCACAGGAATCCATCACAGAAGGAAAAATCCTTCTGTGATGGATCATCAGGCTGATTCATTTGAATTAGGGATGCAAGTCCTCTCCTCTGTAAATAAATTGTCCACCCAAAAGAGCATACCTCTTTTTCTGTTTTATTCCATGGAAGGAATGCTTAGCAGTCGTCCCTCACTGTTAGCAACCATTTTTCCCCCTGAGTATTCAAATGGATTTTATTTCAATGAGCAGTTATTTTGTGTGTGCCTTCCAGTTGATTCCTGGCCACCGCCTGGACAAATCCTTGCAGTTTTCTTGGCAAGATTTTCATGAATATTCTGCCATTGCTTCCTTCCTAGGGCTGAGAGAAAATGAGTGGCCCAACATTACTCAGCTGGCTTCATGCCTAAGGCAGGATTAGATCTTACAGTCTCCTGATTTCTAGCCTGATGTTTTAAACACGACACCAAATTGGCTCTCACAAATTAACTGTTATCAAGTTGAAACTCTAAAATCACTTGGTTGCATCATTTGGTGTGCTATTTGTAAAGATGAGTGGTATTAAGATGACTTCTAAGATGAACATTGCACAACAAAATGAACAAATAGTCAAAAACATCTTTGAATCTGCTGCATATATAGCACCACTGGAAGAAAACTTTATCTGATGAAAGTATTGATTTAACGAAAAATGATGGACAATGAAGAATACTGGAAGTTCACTAATATACTGGAGTATGTTGAACTTTGTAAGACCATAAGAAAACAATGTTAAGCTTGTGAAAAAGGCAACTGAAGAAAATAAAAGGATTAATAGAGCAAAATGCAAGCTGATAAATACAAGAAAGAAGGTTTTTGCATTAAAACAGGAGGATGGCTCTGTGTGTAGACAAGACAGGAAATGTTAGAAATAATTGGAAAATTCTATCCAGAGCTATACAAAGATCAAGATCACTCAAAAGTAACAACACCCACAAAAGTGGAAATGCTAGATATCCTAACAGAGGAAGTATCAAGTGCCATACAATCAACAAAAAAATGGCAAAGCTTCAGGAAATGACTATGTTACAGTTGAACTTCCGAAAGCTGGTGATCACAGTTTACACAAGATACTAGCAAAACTATACTCAAGATGCTTCAGAGAAGAAAACTACCTGATGTAGTTCTACCTGGAAAAATGCTGAAGTGATTCTTATGCACAAGAAAGGGACACAAGATTATTTTAAAAACTATTGCCCAATAAGCCTTCTTTCAGTCATCTACAAAATTTTCACCAAGATAATAGAAAAAAAGAATATTAAGAATATTAAATGATGCATAGCCAAAGGAGCTGGATGGGTTCAGAAGTGACTACAACACAATGAATCACATCCAGGTTGTTCAGCAAGTCATTGAAAGGCAAAGAAAAAAATGTACATCTGAAAAAGAACTAGATGTAATAGACCACTACATATACCTTAGTCAATGGCTCTCAATGGAAAGTGATACAATAAAGGTGTGTTAAATGTGGTTGGCAAGCTAAGCATAATTTTCAAGAACAACCTTCCCCTATACCTGAAGCTAAACATTTTCAATCAGTGTGTGCTTCCTGCTCTAGCATATGCCAGTGAAACATGGACACTAACCTCACAATCAATGCAAAAGCTAAGCGTGGTGCAAAAAGCCATGGAAAGATACATGCTCAGCATTACAACACAAGATAGGAAGACCTGCACATGGATTAGAGAAAAAACAAAGGTATATGATATTATCAAGAAAGTAAAATAGTTTAAATGGAAATGGGCTGGTCACGTAGAAAAAAAATTCATGGGAGGCAGACCAAGGTCATAGAATGGATCCCATTGATAAAAAGTGTCCGCCTAAAATAAGATGGATCGATGACATCGATTTCGCTGTATTTAAGTATAGTGACAATAAAGGTTATACTATTATACTATCACACATTTTGCAGGCCCAATTGGCAAAAGAAAGCTCATGACCAAATTGGTTGGAAATATGCGGAAGAGACCTTCGTCCTGCAGTGGCTAGACAATAGCTAAAATGATGATATGTCAGGAAATTCAGCAAGGCTCTGAACACAACAAAAAGCAATGGAATATTTAAATAGAAGCCATCATAAACAAAGCTAAACTTCCCAACAACAGCTACAATATCCAATCCATCAGAAGAGAGCCAACGTGCTCTGGAGAGAATCTGTCTCCAGGAAAAAGAGTTACTTAAAACAAAGGAAATTGCAATTGATTTGTTCCATTTTCTAAGGCGGATTGATGGTCTCATAATTCTGCCCAATTTTATGATGGAAATCACCCAACCTTTTCTTGCTGTGGCCAGAGGTTCTCAATGACTGTTAATATTTGTACAGTATTCTGCAATTTGCTGAAATTGCAGATACCCGACTAAAACTAATTTTTTACTCCAAAAGCCCTTTGATCTTTTGAAGTAGAAATTACATTAAATAATTACACCAAAGTATCAGATTGGAAGCAAACACCATAGTGGGTAGCTACAGCTAGTGGCTTTTAGATCCTGCTATTTTCAAAGTGTATCTACAATAAAATACTTTGTAATGGGTAGCTCATCCATAAGTCATTAGCAGTCTTGAACAAGAGGATGCTACACATTAGAAAGGTTTTTAGAATGATAAAGCTTTTTAATTCCTTTCAAAGCTGACTTGGAATCTGTGATAATGGAGAGGCTTTTGTCCAGTTACTAGCTAGAGAGGGCAGAGACATGATTTCCTACATTCTACCTCATCCTTCTTCCCTCTCTGTCCATTTTAAAAGCTTCTATCATAAGACAAGCAACATTGCTGCATTCACACACAACTCTCAGTCTTGATTTGTAAACTATGTTTTGAACATCACTGCACAACCTGCGCATGACCCTGCTGGAATATTTTATTCCTTACCAAATTCATTTCAGGTCTGGGATCAAGGAAACTGGTAGATGCATGAATTAAGTTCCTTATTCTTCACCCAAGAGGAAGGACAGCAAGCTGTTAGGCCTCCTGTATCCAGCATTGTTTACATACATTACAGTGAACCACTCCCATAAAATACCTGCTCCCTATTCAGTAATTCCTTTCCCTCTTCACATCATTCCACATAAGTAATTTCCATCCTTGCCAAGTTTCCTTAAGTTTTCTGACAATAATTATGTAAGGAGAATCCTTGGAATGTGCACCTTATCTCATTTCCCTGGGTAAACAACTTCCGTTTGAATAACAATTTGTATTGGTTTTTACAAATTTTTAACAAGGGAAAAGGTATATAGGATACCGAAATTATTATTTTTTTCAAACTTCACCACTGCTGTTACTTCCATAGGTACCCTGCAGAGCACACATCTGTGATTCTACCCAGCAGGTGTACAGTTCATCAAGGGGACCATCCAGTCATTAAACGAGCATTAAAATTCTTTTGTTAGGGGCCCTGAGCATCCATTCACAGTGATCAAGCCAGCCAAATTCACAACAGTATGTGTAATAAATGCTTCATTGTCCATCTGAACATAATCCCAGCCCCATGCTTCAATTCAAAAAGGACATTGACAAATTGGAAAGTATGTTGAGGGAATTGCATGGACAATAAAAAGTCTAGAAAGCAGGGAGGTTAAAGAATCGAAGTAAGATTGGCCATTATTAGCCCTGAGCAAAGGCTAGGCATGCTGAAAGTGAGGATATTCTTCAATTGGGGTGGGGGTGGGGATACTTGTCATTGGCACCAAAATCAGTCTAAGAGCCAGCAAATTTACATTGGTGGAATAAAGCTTTGGAAAAAATTAGAGAAACAAGTTACAGCTAACCGAAGTTATCCAGCTGAGAAACTCAATGAATACGCAAGAAAGAAGGATGGATGAGACATCTCCTTTGAGGGGTAGGGCATCTGCAAAATGGAGATTCATGGCTCTGTATATTTTGGATTGACCATTCCCATCAAGCGGTAAAACTGTTGTTTGAGCTATTTATGTTTACAGATAAGAGCCTCTTTGGTTGCATAGAAAAAACAGCATAGCCATTCTCAGTTGGATTCCTTCAAACCCACAGGGAGTAACAGCTGCAAAATTCCCAGCCAGTGCTGAAATTCCGTATCTTGGAAAATCTTCCTAAGATTTGTCCCTTCCCCTTTTTTAATTAAAAAAAATAGGGAAGTATCTCAAACCATGTGTTTTCCAACCTGTGCAGTCTGAATTCTTTCAAATTGCCAAAAAGAAGCAGGGCTATTCCATCACTGCTGAGACTACAGAACTGCTGCCTTGGCCATTCCTCAAATTTAATTGTTGCTTAGTTGGCAATCATTCTCTTACAAACCTTAAATTGTCCCTACCCAATGTGGAGCTTGAGCTACAATTTTGTTTTCTTCTTGCCCTATCTCTGTTTTTCTCATCTGTATTCTAGAATGCAAACCACCACAGAGCTTACCTTACTATTAATATTTAGAACCAACTCTAGATGCCCTTTTGTTGAAAGACTAAACAAAAGCAAATTTTATGTTATTTCAGCAGCACAATAAATCAATAAAAATCCAATGATACATAGGCAGGTACAGACCAAGTTAACTGATTTTTATGCATTACAGAGGTACATAAACAAGTGTCTTTAAATAAAGAATATGTCAAGCTTCACTTTTTTTTTTAAAGCTAGGTAAAATTGATGATGAAAAAAAAATCATTCAGATGTATGCTAGGAAGCATCTTAATGTTGTGAGAACCCCATCATTAGAGGTAGTGTTTCTCTTTTTAATCAATTATATTGTTTAAAAATTCATTATATTGAAACTAACATTACTAAATTAGGAGTCCCCAATCCCTGGCACGTGGTCCGGCTAAGCAAACAAGCAAAGCCCTATCCACCAGAGGCAGGCAGCACACAAACCCCCACACACACCCTCTGATCCATGGAAAAATGTCTCTCTAAGGAACCAGTCCCTAGTATCCAAAAGGTTGGGGGCTGCTGTACTAAATCACATTTTTCTTGTCTGACTAATGAAGTTACTCGCTGTAAACAAACCTACAGTAAATCAAAGTTGTGAATGCCCCAACACTGCAAGTCTTCAAGAAGATGTTGGATAGCCATTTGTCTGAAAAGGTATAGGGCTTCTTGCCTAGGCAGGGAGTTGGACTAGATGACCTCCAAGTTCCCTTCCAACTCTGTTATTGTATTGTATTGTAAAGTAGCTAAAGCCTTGGTAAGACCACACCTGGAATATTGCATCCAGTTTTGGTTACCACGTTACAAAAAAGATGTTGAAACTTTGGAAAAAGTGCAAAGAAGAGCAACTAATATGATTAAAGGCATGGAGACTAAAACATCTGAAGAACAGTTGCAGGATTTGGGTCTGGCTAGTCTAGGAAAAAGAAGGACTAAAGGGGACAGGATAGCAGTATTCCAGAATTTGAGAGGCCACCACAAAAAAGAGGAGGTCAATTTATTTTCCTAAGCACCAGAGGGCAGGACAACAAACAATGGATGGAAACTAATCAAGGAAAGAAGCAACCTGGAATTAAGGAGAAATTCCCCAACAGCAAGGACAATTAATCAGTGCAACAGCTTGCCTTCCGATGTTGTGGGCGCTTCATCACTGGAGGTTTTTAAGAAGAGACTGGACAGTCACTTGTCTGAAATGGTATAGGATCTCCTGCTTGGGCAGGAGGCTGGACTAGAAGACTTCCAAGGTCCCTCCCAGCTCTATTCTGATTCTGATTCTGAAATACAAATATTTTCCAAAGTAAATCTCAATTATCCTCAATGTGGTCTAAAATGACAAAGCCAAAGAAAATACATAATGTTAACTGCATTTTTGAATGTTTGTGTATCTTTACCAATTAACATTATCAGAGATTAATTTGGGTCTTCCTGATATGCAAGGAAGGCCTGCCTAAGGAAATAACACCATGCTTGTTTCATTTGTTTCATAAAGAAGAATCTAAACTGTGGCCTGCCAATGTGACAATGTAATCAACTTTCTAGTTCAATCAACTGAATTAAAAGATTAACTAGCCCTGCCAAGTCACAAATCGTACAAGTCATAAATTGGCTCCCTTCTTTATAGTAAAGTTTTCACCAAAGATTCTATACATCTAAACTCTACCCCCCGATCTTCGTACCATCACGGACCTAAGCCTCTTCCGCCGGGCATTAAAGACACATCTATTTCAAGACGCCGGCCTGGCTTAATTTTAATGGGTAAAGTTTTAATTGGTTTTAACCTTTTTAATCCAAATTTTTAGCACAGAATC
>JAPKID020003731.1:0-12141 GCA_026931265.2 Tropidonophis doriae
GCCGTGCCCCCCCCCCCCCCCCCCACTCCTCCCCAACACCTCCCCACCAATTCCTGGTGCTTCCCGGATCCGCAGTCCCGGTGCTTCTCTCCCCTTCCCTCTCTGGCACCTGAGGCAACTGTGGATGCAACTTTCTCAAAGCTCGGAAGGGCAAGATAGATCCCCCCCCCGTCGCCTCAAGTCAAGGGAGGGGGGGTGTTACTTACTTCAAATAGCATTAGAGAAGAAGGGAGGGAGAAGAAGGGGGGGAACCTCGCCCCCCCTTTTGCATTCCACGTCTTTGCTCGCTTTTCGTTTCCCGGATGTGAAATTTCCTGCATTTAAAACACCGTCTGGAGGTGGGACGTGCAACCTCCGAACTGGACGCTGCAGATCTTTCTTTGGTGCCTGCGAAGTAGGAAACCGGCGTGGTACTCCGAGGATGTCAGGTTTAAAGAGCCGCTTGATCACGACTATCATTACAAGCTGCTCATCCGCAGAGTTGCTCTCGCTCTCTCTCCCTCTCCTCCCCACCTCCACTAAAAATTCTGTTGAGTAATTATGGCTGCAGTAGAAATGTGTAAAATACATCCTGAACCATCACCGCTAACTCCTTTTTTTTCCTAACATAATTTAAGATCAATTTTATCAGTGATCAGCTAAACCCTGCAATTAAAATGCTATTTGAATCATTCTATTAGTTCCTGGACAATTTGAACTAGATTATATGCTTTCTATTTATTTATTTTTTCTCCATACACCAATTATGATTCTGGTATTACTCCTTGGGAAATATGTAAGAGCAAATTGCTTGTCGCACTAGTTGAATAGATTCATGTCAATACATCTGTATATAGAGAACCTGACATACATATGCTCCACTATATGCTAGAGCCCAGTTTGCATCACATTTACTATATGCTGTTCAATGGAACAGTGATGTAGCATTACAACTCTGGGCAGATTTATAGTGTGGAAGGACTCCATAAAAGTTTTTTTGCTGTTGGTTTTTGTTTTGCTATACCAACCTCCTTCAAACTGATGCACTTTCAGCTTTCCAACCATTATTTATTTTGTAATCAATTTTGAGATGTGTGAATTGAACATATACCTGGAGTTTGTCAGGTTAGGAAAAGTTACACATACACATTAATTTACACAACAGACTGAATAATAAACTACTGAGGTATACTGTTGACCTAGTGTGTTATTTGAATCAATTCCCATGTAGCTAATGTATAATTTGATGAGTCATAAATCTAAGTGATTTAGTAAGTAAATCATGTTAAGTACAGTTACACATTGTGCAAATGCTGTCTGTACAGAGATCGTTATGCTGTGATGACTTGGTGATAAGGCGTGGTCTTATGACACCCATGCTGGCTGTGAATTCAAAGAACTGACATTTCCAAAAATCTGGATTACATCACATTGAGGGAGATTATATTAAACTAACTGTAACCCAACTCTTGTTTTTTATGAATTATAGCATCACTAGTACCAGACTAGTTAGAGTGTAAGCTTTGGAGAGTGAGGTTTTGGTTTGAAGAGGTGGGTAGGAGAAGTAGAGTAGCTAATTTCTAGACCAGAGAAGTGCATTTGAGAAGTGTTTGAGCCTTAACAGAGTGGAGAGTGCATTTTGGATATAACTTTGCCAATTAATCAGTTAAAGATGTTGGGGAAAAGCAGTATTCATCCCCCTTCCACACAAACAGAAGCATTCATCTATGGAACAAAGATGCAGGTAAACTAAACCAGGAGATAAAATATCAGAAGCAAAACAAGATTAATTAAATAATCAAGTTAGCCGCCTGCAAAGTTTTATTAAAATATCATTTCAATATGCTAATACGTTTTATCTGTACCTAACATGTATTATTTATATAATTATCAGTGAAAGTTCTAAATGAACCCTGCATTGCATTCTTTGTGTTCTCCTAACTAAAATTCTTCATTATAATCCACTATACAAATGAAAGACATAGTAACATTTCGGAACAAGGTACAGTACACTTGGCAAAAACATGACAGAAAACATTAAAAATAGATTTTTTTTCATTCATTTTAACATGTCTTATTCATTTTAATGAGATAAGATCAGGCCATGCTGATATTCTGTTCAATAATTATTTTTTCTTCTTTTACAGTTATCAAATAGTCACTTGCACCTGTAGGATTGGCATGCTCTGGATTCCTTTGAAATTCCTTTTTTTTTTAAACTATTGTAATTGATTTTTGGAAATAGTTTAACAATTCATTCAGGCTACTCTTGTGAATATAAATCTTATTCAACTCTAAAGAGATGCTAATTTGATGCCGAAAAGGGAGAAGTTTTTTAACCCACCTACTACTTAATGCCTAATGTTGATGTAGTCCCACTGTAGAAACTTAAGGCAAGGAAGTTGCAAAGAATAGAAAGAGGTTTTGTTGCTTATTTTAACTTTTCTATGCTATAGGTACAAAGTGCTGAACAATATTCAGTTAATATAATAACTCTCCTAGAGCAATGCAAAGATTAACCTATATTAAAACATGTAAACTACTGAGCCTAAATAATGATTTACACATTTTAATACAGATTAATTTTTGTATTGCTCTAGGAGAGTTATTATATTAACTGAATATGGTTCAGTGTTTTATACCTATAGCATACAGCAGCATGAAACATCAAACATTCAGGGAATGAAAAATGATTTCAGCAAGTATCGAAACTGAAACAAGATTTTGTAATAATTTTAATAAATTTTCCTGTAAATTGTTCAAACAATTGTTCTAATTGGTATAGGCTTCCTAAAAAGATAAAGTGCTGAGGTCCATTTTGAAACAAGTAGTCCTCGATTTATGACCATAACTGAGCCCACAATTCGCTAAACAAGACAGTTAAGTTTGAGTTTTGCTCCATTTTGTGACTTTTCTTGCCACAGTTGTTAAGTTAATCATTGCCATTATTAAGTTAATAACATGGTTATTAAGTGGTCTGGCTCCCGCATTTATTTTGCTTGGCAAAAGTTTGCAAAAGATGAACATTATGAACCTGTCATAAATACATACCAGTTGCCAAGCTTCCAAATTTGATGATGTGACCATCGGAATG
Source organism: Tropidonophis doriae (assembly GCA_026931265.2). Classification (NCBI taxonomy): domain Eukaryota; kingdom Metazoa; phylum Chordata; class Lepidosauria; order Squamata; family Natricidae; genus Tropidonophis; species Tropidonophis doriae. The sequence goes on from JAPKID020003731.1 coordinate 3,074, forward strand.
TTCCAATGGTCATAAGCGTGAAAAATGGTTATAAGTCACTTTTTCAGTGCCATTGTAACTTCACACGGTCACGAGATGGATGATTGTATAAGTCGAGGACTACCTGTATTACATATGGATGGTACCTAAATTTTTCTTGTGCGTTCTTTTTGTCCATGCAGGATGGCTTTCATGAAGAAAGATATTCTGTATTTTGCCTTCAAATATGTTTATACTCGCTCTAAGTAAATACCTATGTGTGACTTCCTAGTCACTATATTGAAGTTTACAGGCTATTTCTCAGGAGCCCAGAAGACACTTTCCTGTGTCATTTTCTGACTTCAGGTAATGATCATCCCTGAAATCCATATGGGCACACTCTGTTCTTATTTAGAACCAACCATGAAGACTTGGGTGAGAATTAAACCCCTCACATCATTGCACTTGCCCTATTTTATCTTTAATTTTAATTGATTTTACTGCAATTTTTTGAGCGTTTTGATTGCCCAGAATCATTGAGTCAAGTACATCAAGTATAACTTTAATATGTTACCATTATTATAAACAACAATGTGAAACGATAAAAATGACACATCCAAACTATACATCTGGCTGACTGTATGACCAGCTAACCAATTATTATGGTCCATCACTCAGCCAGATGTTCAGACTAGATTTGGCATTTTTGTTGTCCTGTTGACTCCTTCCCAAATATCTTGAATAGGCAGGTGTGAATGTTTTATGGTGCTACAGATATCTTGCAGGATTTAAACTTTTCTATACACTAATATGTGAAATTACAGTGACCAGTTTTTATCCAAAATTGACCCTTTCTTACTCTTTGGATCTATTCTTAACTAACCACATTTTTAACTTGTCCATGTTTGATGTTATCTAACTGCAAAATGCCCAAATACTTGTACGCTTCATGCCGATATCCCCTGGTGCTTTGGCCATTAGGTATTTCAATTCCACTACTATTCACTTCTCATTTATTGCTACTATAGTATATTTCTGTAGGACTAATTTCATTGCTATAGCTGTGCTAAAATACTTACAGCATTTGTCACTAAATAGGATTTTAATTTCTGATTTTCCATATGCTTTCAGATCATCTATATAAAGCAGATGTGTTATTTTAGTAGCAGTTTTTACCGTTGGATAGCCATGATTTGTTTGCTTTAAAATCAATGAACGTTGGATCGTAACAATCACAGATATAGGTAATCCTTGACTTGACCAGTTGCTTAATGACCGAAATTATGATGGACTTAAAAAAATTTCTTACATCCTGTCATCAAAGTTATGACTGCCATACTACCTCTACAATTACATAGTTGCATTTCAGGTGCGTAGCAACCAGCTCACATTTATGACCGGTGCAACATCCTGTAGTCATGTGATTGAGTTTTGTGAGCACAAAATGGCAAAAAAATACCCATTGGATAAGATTTGGATTTGAACTTATGACCATGTGATTTGCTTAATGATCACAGGGACTTACTTAATAACCACTGAAAAAATGGTAGTGACCTACAACCAAAATTTGGGGCTCAATTGTTGTTGTAAATTGAGAACTACGTCATAAGACTGATAAGGACTAACCCTTGGAAGATGCTTCTCCTAATGTTGACAAATACATATTTTTCATTTCGCACCACCAATTCTGCTTTTATTGCTTTATTTTTTTATAAACGTTCTAATGTGTTTACCAAAACCAGATGTTTCCAAATATTTTGGGAGTTTTCATTTTTATTTTGACTAGGCTACATTTGCAAGGTAGAGTATGAAGACACTCAAGAATATCAATTTGGAATGAGATACATCACAACAGTCTATATATTTTATATAATCCTAAATAGCTTAATCCAGCCCAGAATTTGGCTTTGAAGGGCCTACGATATAGCAGATAGCAGATAGACACAAAGAGAATTGAGAGTTTTTACTAAAGGTAAATTAATAAATGTCATATGCCCCATGAAATTTCCATAGTCTGCCCTCCTGATTTCTCTATGCAATTAATAGAAATTAATTAATTTCTCTTTGCAACTTTCTTCTAAAACAGATTCTTCCATTTCTTCCTATTTAATAGGAAGGCCTGTATACTCAGGTTACTCCAATTTCATCTGAATTTTGTTTTCTGTTCAAGTGAGAAATTAATGACCTTTTTTGTATAGGATATGCTTTTTTCTGATGTGAAAGGCTTTTTTAAAAACTGTACCTGATTTGGTTGATCTAGACCCCAAAGAGCCATGAAAGCATTGGATTCTGGATAGGTTGACTTTTATATATATACTCCTTATAAAGCTTGGATGGATATTTTACAAATCTATGCAGATATTCCTCAACTTAAGATCATTAGTTTAGTAACTATTTGAAGTTATTATGCCTTTGAACAAAATGATTTATGATCAGTTCTTCTACTTACAATTATTGTAGCAGCCCTGTGATCATATGGTCACAATTTGGGCACTTATTAACTGGCATGTATTTGTGGTGGTTGCAGGGTCCCAGGATCATGGGATCCTCATTTGCAACCTTCCCAGCTACTTTCTTACAAGCAAAGTCAATGGAGGAAGCAGCATTCACTTAATGACCAGGTGGTTCTCTTACTAATCATTGCAAAATAATTGTAAAATGAGGCATGATCTCATGGTGACTCACATAATGGCATTGCTTAGTCACGGACATGTGTCGTAAGTCAAGGATGACTTGTGAGTGCTTCCTATTGCCTCTATCTTATTCTATACTCTAATTATATTACTATCTTACATTTACATTGTTCTCTATACTATATTCTACTACTATTATTTCTATAATATTGTAGAGCAATGTTTTCCTCTTACGTCTTAGTCTATTCTGTCTTTAATTCCTGTATAGTTGTGACGGCGAACCTATGGCACCAGTGGCAAGCAGAGCCTTGTCTGTAGACATGCCAGCCGTCGCCCCAGCCCAGCTCCATCATGCATGCACGCATGACTCCCACCGACCAGTTGGTCTTCAAGTCTCTGTCATGCATGCATGGGGGGGGCAGTATGGGGTGGGCATACATGTACATGTGTGGGGGTGAGGCACATGCGCAGTGGGGAACTTGCATTGCAGTTTGGGGCTTCACGCAGCACCCCCACACCCTATTTTCGCTTCCAGGTTGGTGCAGTAGGTCTTCCAGGAAGCCAAAATGGGGTTTGGGGGCACCGCACGAGGCCCCCCAGCATCCTATTTTGGGTCTGGAAAGCCTCCTGCACCAACCTGGAAGCCCAAATGAGAGAGCGGGTAGGGCACATGTGCAGGGGGATGTGCAGGGAGCACAGGGGTGTCGTGCATGCATGTGTGGGGTCAGGGTGCATGCGCAGGGATCAGGCAGGCAGGTTGTGCATGCATTACAGGTGGGTGCTTTCGGCACGCGACAACAAAAAGGTTAGCCATTACTGCTCTATGGGATTTCGTCTATTTTTTCTTCTTCTCCATTAATGGCCAGCATATGAGGTACTTGCAGCTTTCCACCTGTATTTTGCTTTACCTCTTTTCTCTCCCCTCTGGACCACCAACTCTCTTTGAAGTGGGGGGGACCTTTCTTTTATTTGGTTGATAGTATCAGAGCTCCCAAAACATGTCTATCTCCTCCATTATCCTCTCACACATTTTTCAAGATTGCGGCTTTATTAGCAACTCTGCCATGCTGACCCTGGGAAGAAGGTCAGATAGGAAGGGAAGAAGACAGCACAGGTGCCTGCACTTTTTCTAGCAGCTTCTTCTTCAAGATGGTAGTTGTGGAGTATAAAGCAATCTTCCCAAATGGAATTCTTTAGACCTGATGGACTATATCGACCATCTGTCACAGTCAAAATGATTTTTGTTAATTCTCCATTTTCCAGCCTAATGATCGTCACTAACTATATTCACACAAAACTCAGGACTACAAATTTGTATCAAGTATCCTAGTATCGGTGGGGTTCAAAAAATTTTAGAACCCATTCTATAGGTATGGCCTGTTTTGTGGGAGTGGCTTGGTGGTCATGTGACCAAGTGGGTGTGACCAACTTGGAAAATGTGGTGAAACTCGCTTAATGCTGTTGCTTAGCAACCAAAATTTTGGGCTCAATTGTGGTCATAAGTTCTCTTTCTTTCATCTCTCTCTCCCACTTTCTTCTTATTTCTTTTCTTCTTTCTTTCTTTTCTTTCTATATGTGTGTGTCTGTCTGTCTCTCACTCACTCCCAACCTGTAGATGGGCTCTGGACTAGCGGAGCCTTGTCCTTTTTAACCAGGCAGTTATCTTCTTTTTAACCAGGCGATCTTTAATCTGGTGATCTTTGGCTAATGCACAAGCCCAAGGGCATGCGCTGCCCTCTTCTCTCTGATAGCTGCCTGGTTAAAAAGAAGGAGGAGGCTCTGCTGGTCCGGAGGCCATCCGGGAACACGAGGGGGATCCCTCCCCCCGCGGATGGGCTCTGAACCACCGGAGCCTTCTCCTTCCAATTGGGGGGGTCCATGCGCAGGATTTCTCCTCCCAATTAGAAACGAGGTGGCTGTGAAAGACAAGGCAGCACTGCCTTGTCTTTCACAACCACCTCATTTCCAATTGCGGGATCCATGCAGAGGATTTCTTCCCCCCACCCCCCAATTGGAAACGAGGCAGCTACCAAAGCCAAGGCAGCGTTCTCTTGTCTTTCACAGCCACCTCGTTTCCAATTGGGGGATCTATGCAGAGGATTTCTCTCCTCCAATTGGAAACGAGGAAGCTGTCAAAGACAAGGCAGCGTGCCCCGCAGAAGAAGTAACAGGAGGGAAGTTCACACCAGCCGCTGGTTGGTCTAGGGCAACCCTCCACCTGCCCCCCTGCCCCCCCCAAACGGTGGCTGGGTGGGCGCCGGGCTAGTCCCACTGTCCTGGCCAAGTGGCACCCATAGCCGCTGCTTACCTTGAAGGTGACATCGTGGAACTCGCTGCTGCTGCTGAAGGAGTGTTTTGGTTCAGTGCCACCTGACCAACCGGTACTGAAAGACACGGTAAATTTGGCCATCTGGTACGGCCGTACCGGATTGAACCGGCAGAAACCCACCCCTGATGTGTATGCACCCATTTGGTTTGTTTAGTTAATGGCTGCATATGAAGTAGGATAACTAAGGTATGTTTAAGTTAACCGTAAGTATGCCTTGTGAATATAGCCAAAGTAAATATACTTGAAGGCAATCTGGGTTTAATTGAAAATATTCAGCATACTTAGGTGATTTGCATCCATTTCCAAGCATTTCCAGAACACAATTTAAAGTTGCTGGGTTCTATTATGAATTATACTTTGACTTGGTAGTCTGGACAAACATGGTTTTATTATGTTACCTAGGAATTGCTTGATCCTGGGATTCCCGAGGAAGTGGACAGGATCCACTTCCTGGAAGGTGATATGTGATTTGGTCCATGTGGTAGCAAATTCGTACTTGAATGATGGAGTGGTTCTGCCTACTTTGCAGGAGATGATGCCTTCTCTTTCCTTAGGGTTCTGGACAAGTTTCATTTAATCTCCGACTATCCCTTTTTGGGCCAAATTGTTGAGATTATCAGATTGCAGCTGCAGAAGATCCTGAAAGAAACTGATTATCTAGACCAGTAATGGCTAACCTTTTCGTTGTTGTGTGACAGTGTGCGTTCATGTGACCACACCCATATTGCAATGCATGCACTACCCCCCATGTGGTTCCCTCCTGCGCATGCCCACATGACTTCCCCCATTCCCCACGTGCTTTCAACCCCCGCACCCATTTTAGGCCTAGACGGCCTACCTGCAGCCTCTTGGGACCAAAAACAGGGTGCAGCCCCTGATGCTGCCCCGACACATGCATAAATGACCCCGCACATGTGCATGCATCTACTACATATGCCCCACACATGCGTGACAGAAACGCAAAAATTGGCTGACAAGCGGGTAGAACTGAGCTGGGACAACAGCTTGCATGCCTGCAGACTGGGCTCCATGTGCCACCTGTGGCATACATGCCATATGTCTAGACTCACTTCAGCCAAATTTCAGACTGGGTTATAGTATGGAAACAGTATTCATCTCATTGTAGATGCCCTCTATCATGATCTCTGAATCAATTAAACATCCTGGGAGGAATGTGTTGAGATTATTCTCTTCCTTTCTCAGCGCTTCCTAAGTAGATAGATGGGGAAAGGTGAAGCCCCTAGTTTGTAGATTGTGTCTGGATTCAATGCTGTTGTCCTTCCTATCTAACATGTACATAAAACTACTGGATGATGTCAATTCAATTCAATTCAATTTATTCGACTTATTAACCGCCCTCTCTCCCCTCGGGGCGGTGCACAGGAAATATAAAACACAATATATCACATAATACATAAATACTTAAAACTATATTAAATTAAGACTCTGTGCTAAAAACTCCCCATTAAAACTAATCCATAAAACCCAATTTCTCTGCTAAAACTAAGGCTAGGTATGGTAGGTTAGGGCAGGCCGGCCTGTTGGAAAAAGTAGGTTTTTAGTTGCTGGCAGAAGGAGCGGAGGTCCGTGATAGATCTAAGTTCGGGGGGTAGGTCATTCCAAAGGGTAGGGCCCTCCACAGAGAAGGCCCTTCCCCTGGGCGTCACCCTCTGGCATTGCCTAGTGGACGGCATCCGGAGAAGTCCCTCTCTGTGGGAGCGAACCGGCCGAAGGGATGTATGGGGTAGGATGCGATCCCGCAGATAACTAGGTCCCATGCCATGGAGCACTTTGAAGATGGTAACCAATACCTTGAAGTGCACCCGAAAGACCACAGGCAGCCAGTGCAGCTCACGCAGGAGCGGTGTTACATGGGAATACCTAGAGGTACCCAATATTGCCCACACGGCTGCATTCTGAACTAGCTGTAGTCTTTGGGTGCACCTCAAGGGGAGCCCCATGTAGAGAGCGTTACAGTAGTCCAGACGGGATGTCATGAGCGCATGAGTGACTGTGCGAAGGGTGTCCCCGTCCAATAGGGGACGCAACTGGCGTACTAGGCGAACCCGGTAGAAAACCCCCCTGGCCACAGCCATCAGATGGTCTTCCATGGATTTTGTTGTATTGTTTGCTAGTTGGCTTCTGGGTCCACTTCAAAGTGCTGGTTTTGACTTTTAAAGTCCTAATTGGCATGGAGACAGGTTATCTAAGGAACTGCCTCTTCCCAATTATATCTACCCATCCCATCAGGTTCTGGTGGACGAGACATGTTGTAGGTCCCATCTGTGAATGAGTTCTATCTGATGGGACCTAGGAGGCAAATCTTTTCTGCGGTGGCATCCACCATCTGGAACATCATGCCTCCTGATGATTACCTTAACCTTTATTGCCTTCCAGAAAGCCTGTTTTTTCAACAACCTGTAGATTCCTGGTGATAGGAAGCCCACCCGTTGACTATATAATGGGTGATATTTTCCTGCTTATGGATTTATTGTAATATATGTTTATGTTTTACTGCAAGAATAGGCTTGCAGCAAGTTGGGTGGCAAACAAATTTAATAAATAAATAAGTGGTATTGTACCTAATAGGTTTCAATAACAGATTTTATTGTTTGTCACTCAGTCACTTCATGTAAGATGGGCAGCGATTTAAATTTGACAGATAAACAAATTACTATATTGTGTGAAGTTGGTCATTATTTGGTTTTGACTTAATGCAAAATCTATGAATTTAGACATAGTATAAAGTATGGCTTTTGGCTTCAATTTTATATAGTTTGTTCACTAAACTATGGTTAAAGCAAAACATGGATTTGTAAATGCTTAATGCTTATCTCCCCATATTTTTCCCCCAATACTTCTGAATTTTGGAATTCCATTCATAACTGATTTCTACTCTTACAGGCCATGTCCCAAAGGTGTTTTTTTCAAGAGACAATTGGACTTCCTTGTTTTTCTTTGAAGGCGTTTTGCTTGTCATCCAAGAAGCTTCTTCAGCTCAGAGCTGAAGAAGCTTCTTGGATGAGAAGCAAAATGTCGTCAAAGAAAACAAGCAAGTCCAACTGCCTCTTGAAAAAGCACTTTTGGGACAACTATGCCCTTGATGACTGAGAATCTCCATAGACACTTAACCAGTCAACTTACTCTGGAAAAGCCTGTGGAAGCTTGTTTTGTCTTCCATTCTTTTTTACTGGAGTAATCCATCAACAGTGTTGTATTGCTTTTTCTGATTTTGCTTCAGGTTTCTCCGACTCCTGGGCATTCTACCCTGGAAATGCTCTCTCTTTCAGCTCTTTATTGTGCTGTTGCTGGGTTTTCTCTCCCTGTTGTGGCTGCAGTTCAGTTGCTCAGGGGATGAGTCTAGAAGTCAAACAGCTGAGGCAACGGTGCCTCAAAAACCATGTGTACTTGAGCCTCTACCTCCGATTCCTGATGATCCATCATGGGGACCACATCGTTTGGCAGTATTAGTTCCCTTTCGAGAACGTTTCGAGGAGTTGCTGACTTTTGTTCCCCATATGCATCGCTTCCTCAGCAGGAAGAAAATTCGTCATCATATCTTCATTCTCAACCAGGTGGATCATTACAGGTATTTTACAATCTGGATAATTCAGAATCCTATCCTTATGCTCCCCCCGACCCACCCACACTTTTCTAACCTTCCAAATTCATGCCCTTTGGGTGTGTTGAACAACTGCTATAGTCCACAGGTCAGTCCATGCTTACTGGGAATTACAGCAGTTATTGCCAAACACACCCAGAGAGCAACTGTCTCTGCAACTCATTCTGTTCCCTGGATTTCATACATACCTTTTCAAAATGGTTTAGGCCTGACACTGAAATGGAAAAATTAAAAATTGGTCATCTGTTTTACCGGAAAGAAAACATTTATAATTCTTAACACAAGAGAACAGGGTAAGTTGAAGATCAAACCTGAATTCATAAACTTTCTGTCTCCTAGTAATTATTTAATTTTGTCAAATATTTCCAGTCCCAAAATAGCATTGAATATTCCCAGTATAAAATATCAGCTAGGCTTTTATTTTAAATTACCTCTAGTTATATGGTCTTAAGCAAGGGTCTCCAACCTTGGCAACTTGAAACCTGGCGGACTTCAACTCCCAGAATTCTCCAGCCAGCATATGAAT
>JAPKID020003732.1:0-12141 GCA_026931265.2 Tropidonophis doriae
TATATTGTTATCTTATATGGGTATGGATAGTACATTTGTTGTATGGAATGTATTTAAAATCTTGATTTGGGGAGCGGCGGGGGAAAGGGGGGAAATTTTTTTTTTGTATGAAGAACTGATATTTGTATTATGTTTGATGGAATAAAAAACTTTTTTACAAAAAAAAATGTTACTGACATAACTTGCAAACTTGGGAAGTTTACAAGGAAAGAGACTGGAGAAATCAACAGTATTTTTCAACTACTTGATGCTATAAAGTAGACCAAAAATATTTTGAAAACAACATCTGCTGACATTTCATTAATGAGGACAAGAATTTGTGAATAGATACCAGAAAGTGATTACCAAAGCCCATATTTAACATGCCAACATTAAAAACTATTAGCAAACACACTGCTACAGGTAAAATATGAAAATATTCTGGACTGCAAGCCAAAAATTTCCATACATATTTTTTTACTTTTCACTATTCTGTTCTGGCTTACTTTCATTATTTTTTTAAACAAGACAAAATTATAGTTGATTAATTTTTCTTCATTTATTAGAGTTAATAATTAAAGTTAACTACTAAACTTCAACTAATAAATCCTAATGAGAAACACAGGTCCCTGTGTTGGTTCTCTATTGCTCAATTAATGGAAGAGCAAAGAAGTAACAATAAGAGTGTGATTTTTTTTTTGTGACCAAAATATAAGGTCATAAAATAATAGTCCACCATTCCTCGGGAGAGATTTTCTTGTGATTCTGTTTAATGCCTACCTAAGCAAAACGCTACCGTGTTTCCCTGAAAATAAGACAGGGTCTTATTTTATTTTGACCCCCAAAATAAGTGCTTGGCCTTATTTTTGGGGAGGTCTTATTATTTTTGAGGTTCAGGAGGTGGTGAGCCTGGTCACCTCATGGCTGCTGCTGTGTTGCAATACTTTCGGAGAGGGGTTATTTTCAGGGGAGGGCTTATTTTCAGGGAAACAGGGTATGTTTTTAAATTCTATATATTTTAATTAGTCCAAAAATGTTCATCCTTTTTGGATTTAATACTACAAGCAAAATATCTATTAAGCATGGTAAGTTACATAATATTTATATAAAGTTCCAAACTGCAGTAATCTTTGGCTACATAACAACAATTTCATCCAATTGATTCCTTTGTCACTAGTATAATTTGTGTAAGGCCATTCATGCACCCAGCCACTAATCTATTAGTCTGAGGTTAAGAGACTAAGAATCAAGAGGAGGAATAATAAGGATATGATGTCTACTTTCCTAATGATTTCTTCTCTCCCCCAACAAACTCTCATGCTGATTACCTGTGCTCGGTGCTCTCCAACTGCAAACTGTATCATAGCAATGCCTGGATTATGGCTGTCGTCAATTCTTTCCACGGTGCTGGAGTCTATTTTCAGATCACTGCTAATTTCTGCACTCTGTATAAAGTCTTCTGTTTTTAAGTCTTCTACTTTCTTCAGCTCTCCATTTGCCAACTGAATTATAGAGCCTTTCATAAAATAAGGAGGCAATATAGCAGGAGCTGTTGCTGAAGGTGGTACCGGCTGGACCAGGGGGAGATGGATCTGGGCCTGGACCACAGCTGCCTGGTAAGCCGTCTGGTTTACTAGGGACTCAGCATTGAAATTCTCACTTTTTGGAATGGCGGTTGTGACAAACGTATGAGGCACTGCTGCTAGCTGGGGAGATGACGTGGCTATAGCAGGTGGTACCCCCGAAGAGTCGATATCTGCACTTCCTACTGGTATTAAGAGAGGTTGGGTACCAGGGATCACCAGATGTTGTGGTAGATTTCCAGGATAGCCAAAGGCTTGCTGTTGACTGCTCAGATAGCTAATTACTGGTGGTTGAGTCCCAGTGTAAAAGGCTGTAGCTGGCAACCCAACGGGCAACTGCTCTGAAGCACTATGGGTAGTCTGAATGACAGTGTGAGGGGATAAAGTGGCAACTGCCTTCACCCCTTCATGACCAATAGTCTGCTGTGGAGATAGAGCATAGGATCGGTGGCCTGCCTTTCCTAAATGCAAACTTCCCTTTTCATTGATGGCCGAAGGTGGTGTTTCTCTGTTGGTGGATTGCTGAACCTCCATATCTGCAGTAGGTGTACTGCTGTTGGGGACAACCATAACAGAGGGCCGCACAGCAGAGGAATCACGTGCAATATAATCAGTAGGACCAGGGTGGACTACCACATGTCTGGCCTCATAATGATGAGATGGTTTATTGCCTGATTTCATAAGATTGACTTCAGAAGAGGGTGAGATGCCGTATCGCCTACTCTTGTCTACTTCCCCATTGAGTATTTCCTTTGCTTGCATAGCCTGCAACCTGCTGCTCTCAGATTTCTTAGTGGACTCCCGAGTAACAAAATGGCCACCAGAATCTGCATATTGCACTACCACCTGGGAGGAAGGGCCAAGGGCAAATGCATGAGGGATCACTGTCTGGTGAGGATGCAAATGGACTGGGATGGCTGGAGGAGAGACGTTTCTAACAGCACTCTGAGAGCTGGAAATATGGACATACTGGTTTTGCTGAATAGGTGGAGGAGATCCTGCCGTGATCAATCCAGGTGTCCTGACTAAATGTGGTTCAACTTTTTGGCCTTGTTGGCTAAGACTGCTCATGGTGGCCAGCAAAGAAGTATATGCCTCCAGCTGGGATCGCTGGGATGGAGTGGTTGCAACAGCAGTGGCGGAGGCTGCTGTGGTGGTTGCAGAATTAGCCGTTGGGGAAATTAGTGGGGAAGGGATGAATCCAGCATATGGTCCACTATACTGAGGCCCAACAAACTGGAAAGCATGTTGCAAGTGTGTGTACTGCACCGGCGAAACAGGTGTTCCTGCCTGTGAAAGTGCAGAGGGGTACACTGTGGAAAGTGTGGCAGAGGCTGGAACAGACCTAGGAGCGCTAGGTGGGGAATAATCCATTCCTGTAGAAAGTGACTTGTGTAAACCTACTCCTTGTTGTGAACCAGCCTCCACTGAAGTACCTCCAGACCGATTCCGCCCACTGCTGTGGCTGCTGGTTGTACTCGAGAGCCATGTTATATTATCTGCACGGTGATTTTCACTGGCCAGAACTAACGGCTTCACCTCAGAAGGCAGGCTGGTGGCAGGGATTTCCCGCTTCTTGGGGGGCAAGCATTCATTGCTTCTCTCCTGGTTGGATTTCATTTTTCACCGGCCCCCTGCCCTTATCTTCTGTGGCTTCACTGCCTGGCTGGCTCTGATTTCAGTCTGCCAAGTGGAAAATCACATTTGATTTCTTGTGTGGATCCAGAGACTTCATGAGGAATCATCTCCTTGTGACCACAATCTTCTACAAGCATCTCTGAAATGAATAAGAAAAGGAGGGAAAGAAAAGAGGAAATCAAAAATTTAACATGGAGGAAAAGAAAACCATGAAACTCAGAACATCCAATCAGTTACACTCTAAGCAGCAATTTTATAGCTATAGCTGAATAGAAACCCAGTTAGATGGAGTGGTTGAAGCATCACGCTAAAAACCAGGAGGTTGTAAGTTCTTATCTTGCCTGAGGCACAAATCCAGCTGGGAGGCCCTGGTCCAATAACTCTCTTTCAGCCCTAGGAACCAGGCTATGGAAAATCATTTGTGAAAAACCTTGTCAAGAAAACTCCAGGGACTTATCCAGGAAGACACCAGGAATCAAGACTGACTCAAAGGCAAAAGGAAAAGGAAAAGAAATAAAATTGAATAATAGCAAGGACTAGAGACTGTTGGCCATCGTTTAAGAGATATTTCTTTACCTAAACTGATATACAGAATGACCACAGTAGGCAAAAAAGTGGTGAAAGCAGAAGTGAGTTCTGACTTCCTGCTGTCTTCTCCATTGAATTTTCTTACTGCAATCTGGCAGGAGAGGTCCTTCCCAGCAACCAAGTAAGTAGCTCAGTGCAGGAGGGAGTGAGGGATTGCATGACTGGATAGGAAATTGTCATGGAATGTTATAAATGAAAATTACTTTACTGCAGCAGTAGTCTAAAACAGTCATAACTTCCCTAAATTTCATTCATTTGGGAATCATGAGTCCCATATTTTGGATGCATTCTATAAGTTAGTCCATTTGAGATATCTTGGTTCAAAGTTTGTTGCCTTATGATCGGGGTGAAATTCAGCAGGTTCTGACAGGTTCTGGAGAACCAGTAGTGGAAATTTTGAGTAGTTCGGAGAACCAGTAAATACCACTTCTTCCTGGCCCCAGAGTGGGAAGGGAATGGGGATTTTGCAATATCCTTCCCCCGGGAGTAGGGAGGGAATGGGAATTTTGCAGTATCCTTCCCCTGGAGAGGGGTGGGAATGGAGATTTTGTAGTATCCTTCCCCCCCAGTGAGGTGGAAATGGAGATTTTGCAGTATCCTTATCCTGGAGAGGGGTGGGAATGGAGATTTTGCAGTATCCTTCCCCTGCCATGTACACCAAGCCACGCCCACAGAACCAGTAGTAAACATTGAATTTCACCACTGCCTATGATGCACTATTTCACCCAATTAAAGGTCATGACAACAAAAAGCTTTAGTAGTATATATAGTAGGTTAAGCACCCCCAACCCCACAACTGGGCCACGGAAATGGCAGGTAAATGCATCCATGTGTGCAGCTCCATTTGCTTGAGCAGCAAGCAAGCACGCATGGCTCCATTTGTGTGAAGGGCAAGTGCATGTGCCCACAGCTCACGCAAATGAAGTTGCGCACCACTCATGCATAACCATTCCTCCCCCACCCCCCGCCAATCCATAAAGTTGGAAAGGTTGGGGAACACTGCAGTTGATGACTAATACAAGTAAGCTAAATCAATATAAACATTGTCAAACAATTTTTGGAGAAATTCTTTTGAAGTGCTTATTAAGAGCTTCATTTTGAACCATGTGAGCAAGAAAGGGGAGGGGTTTAAAATGGAAGAGTAATCCCCATTCTGAGCGCTGCTGAAATCCCTCACCCATAGAGGATTTAGGGTATTTTTTCCCTGCAATGTGTTTCTCTGCAGTCGTCAAATCACTGGCTCAGAAATCCAATCTTTCTTTTGCCAGCTTTCCCCGCCGTAACAGATCCCAATCTGTTCAGTTTTTAGAAGAATTATCCTGATGATATACAGAGTTCCAAGCCCGTCTGCATACTTTTTTTTCTGACATAACCATTGGATGTAAACAGTAATAAAGAGAGTTCACAGTTGCTATAAGGCATCCATTTTAAAGGTTAATCGGGGTCAATGTAATTATTGTATCATTTTCCTCAACTGAATATTGCAATTCCTTTTTCTTTACGAACTTCTGCTTTCTATAGGGATTCTGAATTACCAAGCAGATTGGAGCAGCCCCAAAGTGCCAATGATCTCATTATTCTGTTTATTTCTGGACTTTGTTTTGACTTTTGTCCATGTGTATTTTGATGTAGCTTTCAGTTTATGTGTGGCGGCACTTAGTCACACTATTGATTAAAACACTGCACTGTAGTAAACCATGCATGAAATCACCACAAAACGGAAAGAATAAGCTTAGGTTATTTATTTTTCTCTCCCTTTTGTCCACTGTGGAAATCAGAATTGCCTCAAGGAATTAAGGGGCAACCAATGAGACAGTAACAAAGCAGGAGACTTACCTTTATTTCCTGCACACACACTTTATCTAGGTCAGAAGCACAATCAAATATGCCTCACAAGTACTGAACTGTTATGCTATAACTACTGAGGTGCCTCCATCCAACTCTTTTTCCTCCACTTTTAAAGGCTATTTATGGGAGAAGCACACATGTAGGAATTCACTTTCTGATCCTTTCAAACTCTATCTGCACACACAAGTTTAAACTCTACCTGCATGGTTAAAATTACATACTACAATAACCCCATATGCAGCTCTGATCATATCAGGTTCCCTTGTTCCTTAGTAACCAATGAATTGTGAGCTGCAACTGCTGCATGATTGAACTCTGTGTAGGAGGAAAAGCATTAACAAATGACTGGGAACTATTGTGCATAAGGAGCTTGGTTCAGTACAATTTAGGGGAGGGGGTGAACTCATATATAAAATAGGATGAGAAAAGACTTAAACAGCAGTTTAATATTTCAATAATATTACAATTAGATTCACAGTAACACAATATCATTATTAGAATAAACTGAGCTGTTACAATATCACAAGCTATAATATTTTGGTTCTTATACTGTACTAATATTCTGTAGAATATGCAGGTACATGCATTCTATGTCAATCTCCCACAACAAAATTAGAACACAGAGCGGTCGTCCCTTCTATCAGTGGCTAACTCCATTAATTTGATCATTTCAACCAAGCATTCATCGAATGAAAGAAAAGACACGCAATTCTGTTGAATACACTGCCTATCGGTTAGCAACATGCACAAAGTGTATACAACACAGGTAGTCCTCAACGTACAATCACAAATTTGCACAGAATTTATGATGATAAGTGAGACAATTGTTAAGTGAGTTTTGACCCATTTTACGACTTTTCTTGCCACAATTGTTAAGTAAATCACTGCAGTTGTTAAATTAGACACACGGCTGTTAAGAGGATCTAGCTTCCCCACTGACTTTGCTTGTCAGAAGGTCGTAAAAGGGGATCACATGACACCTGGGACGCTGCAACTGTCATAAATATGAGTTATCTGTCAAGCGTTTGAATGTTAAACAGGTGACCATGGGGATGCTGCAATGGTGTGAAAAATGGCCATAAGTCACTTATTTCAGTGTTGCTGTTATTTTGAAAGTTCACTAAATGAACTGTGGTAAATTGAGGACTATCAGTATCTTATGGTTATCTACATAAAGCCAAAGGATGGAGCTTCAGAACACAATTTCTCAAACTGTTTAATATAAATTAGGTAAAGGTTCCCCTTGCACATGTGCTAGTCATTCCCGACTCTAGGGGGTGGTGCTCATATCCATTTCAAAGCCAAAGAGCCAGCCCTGTCCAAAGACGTCTCCATGGTCATGTGGCCGGCATGATTAAATGCCAAAGGTGCATGGAACACTGTTACCTTCCCACCAAAAGTGGTTCCTATTTTTCTACTTGCGTTTTTACATCTTTCAAACTGCTAGGTTAGCAGAAACTGAGACAAGTAATGGGAGCTCACTCTGTTACGCAGTGCTAGGGATTCAAATCACCAAACTGCTGACCTTTCTGAACAACAAGGTCAGCATCTTAGCCACTGAGCTACCGTGTCCCTTAATATAAATTAAATTCAGATTTAATAAAGGATTTAATGTCACATGGTTTTTTTAGAGTAAGCAAAGGGCAGCACAAATTACAGGCTGACCAAAAAGTAACAATCTTGGATAGTAATGGTAGGTAGGATAGCATATATCTAGGAAGCAAACAATTTAACAGAGGGTGCCAGTTTGCTGTAATATGACAACACAATAGTATAATTGGGAGTAGCCAAGAAAAGAATATTTAGTACCCTGGCGGAAAAAAAAATAATCGCATAATCCAGTCCTAATAATTTATTGAGTAAACCCACTAAAATCCATTGGATTTGTCAAGGATACAAACAAATCTGATCCTAATACTAGGACATAAATTTAAATTACTAGAAATGTTTTGTGTTGTTTTTAAGCTTTACTGAACATTTACAAACCAATATAAGATCTCCTTTTCAGGAACCAAAATAAAGACTTTATTTTGCAGCTTATTCAGTTCCAATCTTCTTGCATAAAGTGCTTATCACTCTGAGAAACTATCGGTCAAGGGCAAATGCATTATACAGACTTTTCAAACTGATATACAAAAAGTAGAAAAGTACTACTACTAGTAGTACTTATTATTATTATTATTATTATTATTATTTTTATTATTACTACTACTACTACTACTACTACTACTATTAATGTAGTAATGGTAATTATACAAAAGCCTTTTTATTCACTACTTTGCAAAACTCCTCAAGGATCCTTTTATGTCCTATTCTATACAAAATGTAAAATGAAAGACTTGGTAGGAAAACTCTAGATGAATGCATTGTTAATAACAGTATATTGTACCACAGCACTTCAGTTGTTGTGTTGGTTGCCATTAGGTGTCAAGATGCTGGTTTAGTCTATGAACCCCAGTGGTGGGTTCCTACAAGTTTGGATCGGTTCAGCGAAACTGATAGTAGTTTGGCAGCCTGGATCGCTGGAACCAGCAGCAAACCAGGCCTGTCACACCCCTGAACTGGTTTTCCCAGTGGCACCATAGGTGCTACCATATTGTTTTTGGCTTTGCACATGCAGAGCATTTTTGTTGTTCTGCGCATGCATGCGCACAGGGTGCATCCCCGAGCAAACTGGCAATAGCAGCTGCCAGAACCCATCATTGATAAAGCCTTATATGACTTGGCACCCATGTACTAATTTACATGACTATCTGCACAGCCCTGGCTGTCCTACATAGCCATCCTAAGAGGGGCTTTGGTTCCCATCCCACATAAGATGCAAGGAGCAGGGCCCAGTGAAATGCCTTCTTGGTGGTGGCCCCATAAAACTGTAAAAACATATTTGTTTTGGCATGGATGATGAATCATCTAGATTGCTTTTGTAATCTGATCATTCTTGTAGATCATGGGTCTATTTTTTTGTTTATTACCTCAATTTTCACCTGATATTTTAAAGTATCCTAAGACCCTTGAAACAAGTGAAATATATTTGATTGTATAAGTAACACGATATAAATAAAAAATAATTGCCATTCTGCAGGAAGTGAAAAATGGAACCACAATTGGCTTTCGGCATTCATGAGGGTTTTTTCCCCCTGTATGTTCTTCCTATCTTATGTCCATTTAAGTGGGTGTGATTTAACTGTTAGGGCTGTGAAAAGTACAGGACCCATTTATCTGAGCAGCCTATGGAGAAGGAAATCACCTTTCCTAAAAGAAGTCCATTATGAGAAGATTCTTGGTATGTTCCTGTAACTCCCAAAAGTGTCCAGTGGCCCTTGCATTGATTTAAATGAGCTTTATATTTCAAAGCATAATTAAAGCAAATTGACCAATATAAGCATTATAACCCCTTAGGACCCATGTCAAAATTATCAATGCTATATTGTTTTGGATTAGAAGCATCCAACCAGTAAAATATTACTAAATGCTGATGATCAGAATGTATTTTTTTTCTAGTTTTAATTTTTAAATTTTAATTCAATTTGTACATCCTTCACAAAGACTATGGCAGTTCAGAAAAACCTGAAAAATTGTAATGCAATAAATGTTACAGAGCAATAAAAGAAGAAACAAAGATGGCAAGACCAGGCAGCAACAAAACTGACCTATTCCCCAAAGAGGGTCAACGTTCATTCTAGCCAAAGGCCTGGCTGAAGAGCTGTGTCTTCAAGGCCTCCTCAAATGTAGCACATAATCAATCAATCAATCAGTTTCACATCTATTATCCTTAGTATCAGGCAAATATGTTTTCTACATGATTTATTTGTATTTGTTTGTCTTTAAAATGTATTTTAACATATGAGGGTATTGAGATACCCTCTTGGTATTTTACCCTACTTTTATAAAGACTGATACAAACTTTGATGAAGTTTTGAAATCTTTTAAAGAAATCTGTAGGACTTGCAGTTTTTATTGTAGGAATACAGAAACAGTACTTGGACAAGCAAATATGACTGGGATGTACTGATTCTGTACCATATTATGACTGGTTTTGGGAAGCAGTCATATATACATATACAAAGATATTGAAAGGAGGCTGCTAACTTTAATAAGTTTATATACAGAAGACACATCAAGTACAACTTTGTTGGATGCAAATGTTTTCTGGAAGAAAGACAGATGGCTGTTTCTTCTAACAATAAGTGGCAATTTTCTTTGTTAAAACTGTCACATTTTTAATATTAAAAAAGCTGTGTGAATAAATCATTATTTATTTCTTTGACAAAACTTTCCAATGGTATGTCAGAAAATTTGGTTGCAACTATTTTAGCACAAGCCCGATCAGCTCCAAAAAAAATGGCTACCATGTCTAGAAATAAAATGAATTGAGTGTTGCCTTTTGTCTTCTTTTCTCTGCTGTAGGTTTTTTTCTCCTGCCTCAAAACACACATACCACACAAGCTTTAATGCCCTATTTTTTGTGTATTCAATGCTTTCACAACAATGATAATCTAGAATAGATAATGTATTATGTGTTTGATATAACAAACATATAGGACATTTAACTGTCTCTCTACAAATAGAAATGGATTTTAAAAGTACTCAAAACTTTTGTTACACTTGGGATAGCACAATGACCAAATTTGAGAAGCATGACTTGGATCTTTTTTCAAGATTTCCTGTGGAGCAGTGTTAAGAGAGTAAATGGAAGGGGTTTGCCTCCCAAACATTTCCCATTTCCATTCACATCCTCAAGAAGAAGAAAAAAAGAACAGTGACCCAAATTGCCTTTTGGAAAAAGTTTCATCGTGTCGGGTGGTTGCATGAGGCTTGTGAGATTATAATAAATGCCAGTTCCTTTCCTTTAGGAAATGTGGGAAGACTGCTCAAGCTTGCCAAGGAGAAACATGTAATTGAGCGCAGAAACATCTTTAGAAACTATTGTGGCATCTCCATCTCTCATTTTACTGTGTGTGGCTGGAATTGCTGTATGCTTTTTCATGGTTCAGGGAATTACTATAGTAATACAGTTAAGTACTTTGGGAAGAAGGATGGAATAAAATTTTCTTGTCCCTCTGCCAAACTCAGCAAAATATTAGGACAAATTGTTACCTGTAAAACCTCCTCACTAATGCAAGTATTGATATTATTCTTACTTCACAGCTATAATTCCCTTTATTGAATTTTAAATTTTGGAGATGCCCACTTGCAGCCTAATAATACAAATGTATCTAATTCTCAGTGCTCCAGTGGAACTCTTATCATGTTTCCATATTATGAATATGGAACTCATTCAAATAAGATTGAGAATATTCCTGCACATCTTCAAAAAATGCAAATACATAGAAGAAAAAAACATTGTGCCGAAACTGAATCTAGACATACTCTCACAATCTTACATTTTGATGCATTCTCTTTTTCTGACTCTAATTATATTCTATTTAGATGTCATGGTCAAGGTTGTAGACAGAATATCCAGGCAAACCAAGCACCAACTTTAGACTTCTTCCCTGGATTTGTCAACTGTTCAATTTCAATAAAAAGTTATCTTCAAGAAATCTTTGCAGCTCTTGCCAGATATATGAATGGAATTGGGTGGTTTTTGAATTATAGATAGGCTAAAAAAACAAGAGGATAAATTGCTGAAGATTACGTCTAATGCAAATTGTGATGCACACCGAACTGACTAATGCAGATATACTCAGTGTGCAAAGGAGAAGAAAAAGGGAAGCACTATTAAATATAAATTGAGTGTCCTTACATTTTTTCACTTCATATTTTTGTATCAGTCAAGACAATACAGTTGTTCAGCAGTAAAATATGAGAGCAAATCTAGCCAAAATAAATGCAAATGCATCAATTGTCTTCTTTCCACTTATTAAAAATTCCAAGCTATTCATTGTTTTATTAAAATTATACCTTTAAAATGGTCTAGCTCAGCGATTTCTAAACTCTCCATTTTCATTGTTCACAAAGGCTGTTATGGCTACGCAAAATTTCAAATGGCTTATAATTTGAAAACAACCTGAAAAAGATTGAATTGATGTTGGGAGAGATGCAAGGTACTTCAGCACTTCCATTATTTGGCGACCATTTACAACTTTCACAGGTCGACAGAGCTAAGCAAAACTAAAGTAAGATCATAAGCACAGTTGTAGTGTCACTTAATGACCACTTGAATAATCGGGTTGCTGGTCTCAGATGTGATTGATAAATGAGGACTACCTATATATGGTGTTATGAGTTGATACTGACATGAGTAGTTGGCAGTCTATGAGTGGTATATGATTTCTTTATTTAAGCTCTCCAACTAGAGTGATAGGACTGTTATTGTACGTCATGCCCTCATAATAGAGATTCCATGATGTCACCACACTATTTTAACGTGTTTACGCACTTCTTAACCACTGTGGCAGGCCCAACCCTCTGGAACGACCTACCCTCCGAAATTAGAACAACGACGGACCTCCGCTCCTTCCGCCAGAAGTTAAAAACTTATTTTTTCCATCAGGCCGGCCTG
>JAPKID020003733.1:0-12140 GCA_026931265.2 Tropidonophis doriae
TATTAGCCTCCTTAAAGTACCCTAGTTTCAACCCCGGTAGAGTCTCCTGGAGGAAGGGAGCCCCCTGGTTTAACATACAGTGTAAACAAGCCAGGAACTGACTGGGAAGAGTCGGGTTGGTCCCACTGGCTGAGGCCAGTTGTGCTGATAGTTGCAGCGCATCTCTCAGTGGCCGCCTCAGGCGCTGACATGTAGATCTTTGTTGTCTCCCACCCTTCAGTGTGGCCCAGCTGTACATCCCCATGTGATTTGTTTATCTTGTCTTATGGTCTATGACCGCAATAAAGTTTCATATATATTTTGCATATTCACAATAGCATATAGAAACTTTGAAAGAAATAGCACAGCCAAGGTAGTTTATAAAAATTTGAATCTGGGACTTTCCGGTTCCAGCAAATCACATTAAGTACTATCCTACTTGACTCTTTCTTATATAGGCAGTCCTTGATTTATGATGATTAACAATCATTTGAAGTTATAACGCTCCTGAAAAAAAGCACCATATTTTTCATTCCATAAGATACACTGGACCATAAGGTGCACCTAGATTTCAAGTTGGAAACAAGAATATATATGAATATGGAGCACTGTCTCACTGTGAATATGGAGCACCCAATATGAAGCAGCAGTGGAGGGCAGGAGGCAGAGCCCGAGAGGACCACAGATAGGTGTCCTCTCATGTGCCAACTCTGGCTATCGACTCTGGCGGGGTTCAGCACTGTAAAAGGACCCCACTACCGCGGCCTGGCTAGATATTTGCTCCATAAGACGCACAAACATTTCCACCCACTTTTGGGGGGAATAAATATGTCATATAGAGCAAAGCTGGCTGGAGAAGTCTGGGAGCTGAAGTCCTTCAGACTTAAAGTTGCAAAGGTTGGAGACCCCTGATATATAGTATTGGGACCAGTATAAACAAAAGTATGTTGTTGTTTTTTATTTTTGATACCAGAAAAATTACTCAGATACACCATGGGGGCCAAACTCAGTCATGTTATGTGACATCATGTGATGTATCACAACTGTTTTGCCTTTCCTGAGCCAAGGTGGGCATGGCTGCATATGGCACATCCTGCCAGCGGATCATCAGTTTGAGACCCCTGAGATATACAATGCAATTGTTATCATTTCTATATGTATGCATTTTTATGACATACTAGCCGTACCTGGCCATGCCTTGCTGTGGTTTAATCTGGTTAAATGGAAAAGAAAGAAAAGAGAAAGCACACATTTGTAATATTTAATTTCACAATGCTTGTGGGTATACAATATTTTTTGTTGTTCCATTATCTGTGCAGATATAGAGATTGTCTGGTTTGCCGACTCTAGAGCACGCAACATATAATTGTCCATCTGAGAAACAATCCGTGTGTAGATCTAAACTGCACAATTCGACACAGTTCAATTCCAATAAGAAAAACAGTTAAAAAAAGGAAATGAAAAACAATGAAAAAATAAAAAAAATAAACTATATTCAGAAAATGAATGCTATGGTAAATGACACAGCTCAATTCCAATGCCCACCCTCTGCCCGCCTTGCCTGTTTTGCATTGGCGTGCTACCCAACCAGCCTGGCTACTCACCATCACCATTAGTTGCGGCTTCAGAAACACAGATGTAATTCCCACTCCAGTTCTATGGAAACAGAGACTTGGATTCGTAGCCCCTTCTGGGTAGCATGATTTTGTCCTGCCCATTTGCCACAGTCTATGAGGGATTTTTCTTCGTCGCTACTACAGCTCCCGAGAATGAAAAGCAATCAATGAAGAACTTTTGGAGATTTAAGATTTTAAACTAATAAACTTTTACATTTGTGTTTACTTGTCTCAGGTGTGACATCTATATAATATAGGTATATAAAAACATGTGCGTGTTCAAATGCAACGTTGTGTCAAAATTTCAAAGCAATCAGTGAAGAACTTTCAGAGATTTAAGATTTTGAAAAAACGAACATTTACATTTTTATTTATATAGATTAATAAATAACCAAATTGATAAAAGCATGTTTGATAATACTGGGAAAATTTAAAATGATCAGGTTTAGACTTGCATTGATAGCAACCCTCTGAAGTACTTCACAGCGGATGATTTGCCTTTGTAAATCTTGGAAGAAATATTATGACTTGTTGGATCAAATCTTAGCAGAGTCAATAAAAGCCATCCACTAATTTCAGGATTGTATTGCAATTACCTTTGGCATTCAGACAATCATTCTATATCCCAACCATTGAAGTACAGCCAAATCATTCTGCCTGTGCTTTTTAAAACTCGCTGTTATCAAATCCAAGAAGGAAACTGTAGCCAACACAAAATGTTATGCTGGAAATCAAAGTTAAAAAGACTTGATTCTCCTATAATACATGGTAATCAGAGAGTGAAATAGAAAATAGGCATGGCTGAAAATCCTTCATGTGGGTGTGTGAACGTATGGGTACAAATGAGTACAAATTGTATACACATACAAACTTTCCTTTTGCCCGTTAATAAGAAATAGTATTTGACTTTAGTCTTGGGATTTTACCCAAGACTGAAAAGAGTTAAAGTATAAACAATATTTATAGAAAAATTATATGACTGGAATAATGATGGGCTACAAATCAGTACCTTGTTCATAGTACTGCTTTCTTACTAGAACTTGAGAAGTCATAACAAAGTCTTTGATCTTTCTTGATGTTCCTATCCCTTTGCCAGAATCTTCTTAAGTACAGAAAATAGAAGAAAAAAGTAGAGACACTTAAAAAAAAAAGAAATACTACAAGACTTTTGCATACTTATACATTTACAATCCCACAGATACTACTAGGAGGACACTTAACATGATCCTGTATTGATCACAGGACTCACTATGAATTATTTAGTTTAAAGGCTTGAAATTCGACCTAGTCAAAATCAATATTTCTTCACTCTCTCTGCCAGCACTGGGGCTGTTAGAGACCCAGAGTTCTTCAGCAAGTTCAGGTATGAACTTTGGGAACTCTGTATAAACCCCACACCTCAAAAAAGAGATTTGTTCCCGGAGAAGAGTCCAAGAAGAATTGCTGGTTTCTCTGACTAACAAATGCATTCCAGTGCCAAAGGAAATCTGTCTCCTGGTTGAAGAAAGCCTGGTCAGATAGGGATCACGGAGGCCTTGACAGCACACTGACAGCTCCATTAGAGCATGTAATCTTTAGTTGCTGAAGCAACAGCTGCACTCACAAGAAAGTAAGAGCAGCGCTGAAGGACCAAAGTATTTTGTTCCTATAGTGACCAGGAAAATGCTTATGGAAAGCCCATGGGAGATATATGATGGCATCAATGCCCTCCCAGACATATTTCCAAACCACTCTAATGGATAAGCATACATCAAGCAATACATATAATTTTACATAAATATTTGTATCCAACCCTTCTATTATATATGGCCCATTCAGAGCTATTATATATCCTTAATTAGTTTTTCCTTTTTAAAACCATTCAGGTTACTATCCACATCTGCATAAAAATTACACATGGCTTGACAAAATAGATGGAAATAAATTGTTGTCACATTGCTACAGAGACTATTGGAAGATTGAGGACACAATAATGGAAGAACCTTTTCACATGGCACATAGTTAAATTTTAAGATTTGTTAGCATAAAATGTACAACTTTCCCAGCTTTTAAAGGATATTAGAAACATTGTTTAAAAAATGCCTTATACAAGATCTTCGTTATTTCATGATGCATTTCTTACATATCTTCTGTATGGCTCTTCAAATTACAGTTTCTTTTTCTCTGCTTTTTGAAAGGATAACCAGCTTGTGAACTACTTTCAGTCATACTGATTTTGCTATCTGCTCATTAGTATGAGAAGAAAGTAGGCCAGTTAATTCCACACAAAAATGGAGTCCACCCTTTTTTAAATCTAAGAAGCAGACACACAGCAAAGTTGCTCCCTCTCTTCTCTATATGTTCATAAGTTATTTATAACTTACATTTTTTTAAAAAAAATCATTAGCCGTAAAATAAATGATAAGTGTTAGAAAGTAAATTATAGCAGTGAGATCTGCCACCAATAAAAGGGATGAAGCTGCATCAGACTCTCATCTTTCCTGCTTAACATCTATATCAGTGATCACGAACCTTTTGTGGCTCCCGTGCCAAAAGCGGGGAGAGCGCAGGGGGCTCATGCGCAGGTGTGCTGCACCCATAATTTTATATGCATGATCCCAGTGCACACGACCAGTGCTTCCGCATTTTTGGTGTGCTTTTTCACCTTCCCCAGGCTCCAGAGGCTTTATAGGAACCTGGGGAGGGTGAAAACAGCCCCCTGTGCCCCCCAGAGGCCCCCCAGAGCATTTAAGAGCTTCTCTGAAGCCTCCAGAGCGTGAAAAACCAGCCCTATGGGCAACCAGGAGTTCAGGAGGGACTTCTGGTTTGCTCGTAGGGCCTATTTTAGCCCTCCAAATGGCAAAAAATGAGCCCACGAGCAAATCGGAAATTACTTCTGGTTTGCCCGTAGGGCCAGTTTTTCATGCTCCAGGGCCTTCAGGGAAGCTCCTGAAGCCTCCGAAGGGTGAAAAATAGCCTCAAAAGAAGATTGAAGTCAGCTGGCCAGCATACGCATGCACACTGGCCAGCTGACAGGGCAACATCTTGCGTGCCCAGACAAAGGGCTCCGCATGCCACCTGTGGCATGCATGCCATAGGTTTGCCATCATGGATCTATATGGAGAGATCATCCTATGGCATGGATGAGGCATTATCCATATGCTATATGATGATACCTAGCTCTACGTTTCAAATCACGGATGACTAATGAGACTTTCAAAGTCTTGTCCCCATGTGTTGAGCTTGTGAGGTTCTGAATGTGGAGAAACAAACTCAGATTCTATCCTGGCAAGACTGAGTAGCTGGGCTACCTGATCACAGTGATTTTCCTTCTTGTCCTGAATGGAGTAGCACTTCCCCATTAGGAACTGGTGTGCACTTTGGTTTTCCTGGACTTTCAGCTCTGATGAAAGAACAAGTGGCAGCTTCAACCAAGAGAGCCTTTTCATTATGTAGGCCAATTGTGAGGAGGAGCAGCATTACACATGCAAGATTCTGTTATTATAGTCTCAGGGGTGTCAAACTCGATTTCATTGAGGGTCGCATCTGGGTTGTGTTTGATCTCAGGGGGTCAGGGAGGGAGTGGCCAGGGAGGGCCTGACCAGCTCAACGTCACTCCTGTCATGGGCACCTGTGGTGCCTCGAGTGATCTGCTACCAAAAACAGGCTCCTGAGCTCTGTTTTCGTCTGCCAGGACCTCCTGCAACCCTCTGCCAGTGAAAACAGAGCTCCATTTTCACTGGCAGAGGGTTGCAGGAGACCCTGCAACCGAATACAGAGCTCAGGAGTCCACTTCGTCTGACAGAAGCACTGCAGTTCAGTCCTTCGCTGTTTTCAGGTGGGCCTGCAGGCCATATCCAATACCCCATGGGCTGGATCTGGTCCCCAGGGCCTTGAGTTTGATATCCCTGGTCTATCTAAATAAATTATGGTCCTGGTCTTCCTGTAAAATGTATTTCCTGATCTAACCTGCTTCAATCTTTCAAATAGGACTGTGTCTCTCCTCCAATGTTTCATACATCCAGGGATTTATGAGAGAGTCAGTCTGAGTCTCTTCTAAATGTTGTCTACTTTCTCAAGATTTTAAGAATGCTTCTGCCCTTTTTGCAATGTTTTTTGAATGCTTGTTTTGAGGTTGCCTTCCTAATTCTCTATACCAGCCAAAGGTATTGGTTACATGCAGAGAGACTGAGAAAACTTTGGAGAAACTGTGCAGTAGCATTTATAAAAAAAATACAATTTAAGCCTAAGGAAAAAAGGAAAGTGTTAAAAAGAAACTCAAACTGGCTCCATCCGAACTCCCTGGGGTATAAGAGAAAAGAAGAGGGAAATACAGTCTAGCTTTTAAGATTCTGTTACTATCAATAAAGCATAGTTTCTTGTGGAGTCTGTTGCTATGGAGTCAGGCAGCCTTATGTAAATTTGATAGATTAAATAAATAAATAGATAACCACGATGAATAACAAACTCAGGTCAATGGCATTGATATTATCAGCTTAATTAATGAATATTTTGGATGAATCATTTCCATAAAATCTGTAGTAAATGAACCGAGATACTATTATAACTTGCTACAAATATTTAAGGTATACTATTGCTACTGAGATGGCCTGACTAATTATGAAAATATTAATCAAAAAGAAATCTCCCAATATAGCTACCTACAACTGAGTAAATAGCTAATTAATGCTTTCAGCCTCTTTATTGTTGTTTCATCGAATCTTCAACCTGTTCTAGACATAGCAAGAATTGGTTCCAGAAATATGGTCTACACCAAATTAGGAAAGGACCTAGAAACCAGAGGTGGTATTCAGCAAGTTCTGACCAGTTCTGGAGTCTATGTTTTTAGTACAGGGTCGGATTTAATTTGTTTTATATAGGGTTGCTTTTACTTGTATTTGTATTGTTTCTTAGTTTTCCCTGTACGCCGCCCCGAGTCCCTTTGGGGAGATGGGCGCAGCCTATAAATAAATAAATAAATAAATAAAAAGTTTTGAGTGGTTTGAAGAACCAGTAAATACCACATCTGACTGGCCCAGCCCCCATCTATTCTCTGCCTCCCAAATCTCAGCTGATTGGGAGGGAATGGGGATTTTGCAGTATTCTTCCCCCGGAATGGACATTTTACAGTATGCTTCTCCTGTTATGCCCACCAAGCCACGCCTACCAAATCACACCCACAGAACTGGTAGCAACTGCTGGAAACCAATTGGTGACAAATTAAGTTACATCAGAATCTGAAGCATCACGGTAAATTCAGGATGGTGTTGAATGGATCTCAAGTGAAACCAAAGTACTGTTTGCTAAAATACAGAAATGATAGAAATCAACAAGAGTTAAAATTATTTTTACACTTGGCATTTAGTGACTACTGATTCTATTTTAAAGACGTTTGTAAAACAATGTGGACCAAGAAAAATGCAGAGGAGGGTTATTTTAATATCTTCTAGTCTTATTTCCTCTAGCCTTCAATTTGGCCCATGAGCTGATCTTTTCTTTATAATGCTATAATGCTTTATAATGCTATAATGCTGAATTTTTTCTCTTCCTGGGCTGCTTTTGGCTAATGCTT
Source organism: Tropidonophis doriae (assembly GCA_026931265.2). Lineage (NCBI taxonomy): Eukaryota > Metazoa > Chordata > Lepidosauria > Squamata > Natricidae > Tropidonophis > Tropidonophis doriae. Next base: position 7,147 of record JAPKID020003733.1, read on the forward strand.
CTTCCAAAAGCTTCATAAATTGTATTTATTACATTTTTTTTTCCTAATCTTCGTTTCATCTGCCCTGACCTGCCTGGCTTCCCTCTTTCCCTCCATTTTACTGTGGCATAGCTGATTTCTTAATAATCATGCAGGGAATTGTGGAAAGGGAGAACAAGATGATTGAAAGGCTGCTATATTTACAAAGGAATCCACACCTTCATTTTCGTATTTATTTTCTTCATCACAGTTGAAGAATAGATAGATTTGAGGTTTTTTAATTCATCCAAACAGAAGGTCTCTTGCTTTTAGTCAAGAAGCCCAAGGTATTTCTTCAGCCCAAAGAGCCAGCTCTGGGACAGAAGAGAGCCTGACAGAAATAAAATAATAACAAGAAACAGCCTAATCATTAAGATATTCCTTATTATTATTCCTCAAAGTTTAAGAACCAAACTAATTAAACCAAGACAAAGTAACTAATATTCCTTGAGACTGATTGACCATCAGAACACAAGACCAATCTGAAAAAAAAATCTAATAAGGGCAATTCCAATAGCCAATAACCAATAGCTCTGGTGGAAATGTCCCTATTTCCTTCAAAATGAGACATCTTTACAGATCAAATTTCTGACCACCAAAAAAGGATTATAAATTATGTTTTCTGAAAAGTGCACTTTTGTTAGGAGACTGATCCACTTCTGAGTGTAGCACATCTATTACTGTTGACAGGAAGAAATTGAATTATAATGCAGGTCTCTATTTTGTACTGGAAACAAATAGCGGGAAGTATTCTTGAAGATTCAGAGAACATGTCTCAGTTACAGAATTCATTCAGGAGTTGTGTGGGGTAAAGGGGAACTTTCTTGTTGTTTAATTCATGGATTTTTTCTAATCCACTTCCATCAGAAGTCTTTCAGAGGAAAACAGTTACTTAGTTACCTAGTTTTCTTGCGGGATCGCATCCTGCCTCATACATCCCTTCGGCCGATTCTCTCCCACAGAGAGGGGCTTCTCCGGGTGCCGTCCACCAGGCAATGCCAACGGGCGATGCCCAGGGGAAGGGCCTTCTCTGTAGTGGGCTCAACCCTCTGGAACGACCTACCCCCCGAACTTAGAACAACTACAGACCTCCACTCCTTCCGTCAAAAGCTAAAGACTTACCTCTTCTATCAGGCCAGCCTGTCCTAATTTTATCCAACCTGACTGTAGGGAAACTTAAACTGTTAATTGGGATTTTAAGGAATAGTTTTAATGGTTTTTAAGATTTTAAGATTTTAGCGCAGAGTTAATTATTTAATTCGGTTTTAACGTTTGTATTGTTATGTTTATATGGTTTTTAAATTTCCTGTGCACCACCCTGAGTCCCTTCGGGGAGAGGGGGTGGTTTATAAATCAAATAAAATAAATAAATAAATAAAAGAGAACATAGAGATAGTAATGAATAGAAGAGAGAGTAAGAGAGAGAGACAGATACAGAGATACTTAAGACAATATCTCCTAATAAGCTTCTGAATACTTGGTCCAGATCCTCAGGGTTTTTAGTCAAAAGACTGTATTTCAGGACAGGAAGCAGGCAAAATGTTCTGTCACTGTGCAACTGCTTCTTCACTTGAAGATCACATTACATGGTAACAGAACTAAATTGGCAGGTGCCAATCTGTAGTTGTAAATAAGCAAATAAAAAGTATCAGAACTTGGCATCCTGAAGAATTTATTTCCTAAGATATAAAAGCAAAGCAAAAAAAACCCAAACTCCATTTTTTTTAAATCAAGACAGCACCTGGCAATTGATAGGAAACCAGAAATCAGACTGATGAAACATGAAAGGCATTGGTTGACAAGGAAGATAAGAGGTGCAAGTTATATAAGGTAAAGGTTCCCCTCATACATACGTGCTAGTCATTCCAAACTATAGGGGGCAGTGCTCACCTCTAAGTGGAAGAGCTAGCGCTGCCTGAAGACATCTCTGTGGTCATGTGGCTGGCATAACTAAATGCCAACAGTGCACGGAATACTGTTACCTTCCTACCTATTTTTCCACTTGCATTTTTACATGCTTTCAAACAGCTAGGTTGACAGAAGCCAGAACAAGTAACGGGAGCTCACGCCTATGCGGCGCTAGGGATTTGAACCACCGAACTGCTGACCTTTCTGATCGACAAGCTCAGCATCTTAGCCACTGAGCCACAATCATGTCCCCTGCAAGTTATATAATAATAACTTAATCCAATGAATTTTGTGTAGGCTTTAAATTCTCCCTCTTTCTTTCCTTGTCCCCCATAGCTGCATTTCAGGTTTTTAAAAAATGAGCATAAAAGCAGCCTGGTATTATGACGTAGAGTCCAAGTGATTGAAATTCTATTCCATGCTCTTCTTGAGTTTCCCTTGTCAAACTAGGCATAGGCTTTTAAAGGGCAAATCTCCCACCTAGTTCTTAGTGTTTTTGCTTCAGTTCTTCAGCTGCAAATTCAGGTTTCTTTCACACAAACGAGAGGTGAATGTTAAAGGCTGCTTTCAGATATGGTGAGAAGTAAATATAGGAGTTCATTAAGCAGTCGATATTTAACACGGCAGCAGACAACTTGGGAATGAGAGAAGTTCAAATCAGTTTAAGTAATCCAAAGGAGCTAGAAGTGATAGATTAAAGCCATTTTGTATTTTACCATGCTATTGCTCACTTTAGCTAATGATTATTTATTAGCGTATTAAACTTATACCCCACTGCAAACTGATTACTGTTAGTGGCTTACAAACTACAAAGTATAATGAGACTTTAAACATCTTGGTACAACAACAACAAAATAATAACATCATAAAACCTCCAAAGAAGGCCTAAGAACAACATACAAGAACAATTAAAACAAACAAATAAAATAACTATGACAAGGCTTAAGTTAAAAGAACATTCCTCATTTTCTATAGTTTCCTGAAGGCCAGCAAAGAAAAAAAATGCAAGTAAGATCTCCACAGCAAAGTACAGAAAAGCAGCTGTTTCTCATTTTATCTTTTATCTGCTTCTACTCTCTCCAAATATAAAAGAATGCAAGCTACAGGATCTTAAAGGTTGGGGCCACTTCTAATTGGAGCAGATGGAATCTAGGTAATAAGCCATGACGGAATTGATAGGTCAAAGCATGCCCCTTAAATGAAACCAAAGAACCAATCAGCAAGTAATGGAGATCCTGCAGAACAAGTGCATGATCTCAGTGCCAGAAGCTGGTAAGCATGTTGGCCAGTGGTGAAATTAAAAAAAAAATTACTACTGGTTCTGTAGCTGTGGCTTAGTGAGCATGGCAAGGGAAGGATACTTCAAAATCTCCATTCACACTGTACTCCAGGGAGAAGGATATTGCAAAATCTCCATTCCCTTCTCACTCTGGAGCCAGCCAGAGGTGGTATTTGCCAGTTCTCCAAACTACTCAAAATTTCCACTACCAGTTCTCCAGAACCTGTCAGAACCTGCTGAATTTCACCCCCGATATGAGCCCTTGCATTGCTGTTGGCATTGCCAGCTAAAGGACATTAAGCGGTCCAATAAGATGCCAAATAAAAGGCATTATAGTGGTCCAGTAAGATAGTTTCTCAGGGCATAAGTGATTGTAATGAGGTCCTCCTACGTCTGATGAGATTGCTATAGGCACAGCAACCAAAGTTGGGCAAAGTCATCTCAAGTCAAGGCTCCACCTGGTGCTTCAGCAGGAGCCATGAGGCCAAAAAGACAGATGCTCTTTCATGGGTAGTGCCTAATCAATACAATATTTACAATACAATACAATAGCAGAGTTGGAAGGGACCTTGAAGGTCATCTAGTCCAACTCCCTGTCTAGGCAGGAAACCCTATACCATCATTTGAAGATAGCACTGGCATCAACATAAAACATTATATACAAACAAAAACTCATCCCAATGTGTGATTAATTATCCTTTAACAAAAGATAGTTGGAAGAATTGCATTATATTCAGAGCCAGAGACATATTTTATTTATTGTGTGCTCCCACAAGACTCAAACATCAGTTGATTCATGACAGGAGCTCATGCACTAATGTATAATTGCTACCTTATCACTATAACTGGGGTCATAATAAAAAGCATCTCATTACCTTTCTAAAAAAAGGATTCTGTATTTATCCCCCACACTTCATCATAACTCCTAATGATTGTTTTACAGGGACCGTTCTGCAATCGCACACAGTTGATGGAATCAATAAATAGACACTTTAACTACTATTTACAACTTATTTGATTTTATTTACAATTGGGGGGAGGGGGCTTTCACCCTGTTTCAGCTGAGGCTGCATCAAATGCCATTCAGAAATATTGGAAGAAATGATATAATTTGGAAAATGACACTTCCATTTCTTGAATCTTGAGATGTACACCCAGATTTAATTATAGGCAATTATTACAGCTTGAAAACAGCTGCTTTATTGATATAGCCAGACTAAAACTCAAAATATCATTCACAACAGAAAGAGCTCCAGTAACTGCTTGTTTTTGAATGAAATACAATATAAATTACTGCAACTTGTGCCAATAATTTCTTGCATTGGGCAAACAGACCAGTCCCTACCCAAAAGGAGTTATCTGATATAAAAAATTAATGGAGAATGTTTCAACTTTTCAGAGTTCTCTCCTGCTAGTATTTTTGAACAAAAGACATTCATAGAAAGGTTTTGATAGAAGAGGCTATTTGTAGCTCATTATCAAACTAGGTAACATCATCAGTGCTTTGAAAATGGACTCGATATTAATAAAGTAAATACTGAGCAGACATTATATTTCATTTAATGTGTATTACTACCCATTTTAACTATGTAAATATGTATTTTATTATTTTGTTTGTTTTTGTAATTATTGTATCTTCTTTTTGTTTGCGCATATTAAAGCATATTAAAGCAAAACTAAAAAGTGGGGGAAATAAAGAGAGAGAAAAATAAGATGAATGGATGGATGGATAGATAGATAGATAGATAGATAGATAGATAGATAGATAGATAGATAGATAGATAGATAG
>JAPKID020003734.1:0-12139 GCA_026931265.2 Tropidonophis doriae
TTTTGGAGCTTCGGGCCATCAGACTGGCATTGATACAGTTTCACCGTTTCTTGCAGGACCATCATGTCCTAGTATTAACAGACAATATAACTGCAAAGGCTCATGTTAACACACAGGGGGGCATCAGGTCTGGGCCCCTCATGGGGGAGGCCAGATGGTTGTGCAAATGGGCCGAATCTAACCTTCTTTCTTTGGTTGCAGACCACATCTCTGGGGTGGACAACACCAGAGCTGATTGGCTCAGCTGCGTGACTCTGGATCAGGCAGAATGGAAGCTAAATACTTCTGTTTTCCAACAGATTTCTGCACGAGGTGGACCTGTTTGCAACTTCGGTCAACACACAACTCCCGAGATTCTTTTCCAGATTCCAGTCACAAGAAGCAGAGAACGTGGATGCCCTCCGGATGCCATGGCCGAGAGGCCTCCTATACACTTTTCCCCCCATTCCGTTACTGCCCAGGGTCATCAGGAGGATCATAGAGATGAGAGCCGAGGTCATCCTGATTGCCCCTCATTGGCTGCGCAGACCGTGGTTTGTGGACCTGCTGTCCCTCTCTGTGGAGGACCTCTGGCAGCTTCCCCCGACCGACAATCTCCTCTTGCAGGGGTCGATGCCACACCCGGAGTCCAGGTGGTTACAACTGACCGCCTGGAGATTGAGCAGCTCATCCTGAGGCAGGGGGAGTTCTCCGACAGGGTAATTGCAACTATGCAGGCATCTCGCCAACTGTCTACGGTGCGAATTTACGATGCCTCATGGAAAATATTTGTTAAATGGTGTACCGGAAAGGGGGTGGCCCCAGAGGCGGCTTCAATTCCGCTTGTCTTGGAATTTCTCCAGGACGGGTTGGATCGGGGCCTCTCACCCAACACGATTAGACGCCAGGTGGCAGCTCTGGGCACGGTCCTATCCTGGGGAGGGGGGCAGACTTTGTCCCATCACCCTGCTGTACAGCGATTTGTAAAGGGGGCATCTAAGATGCGTCCGCCCCGGTTCACCGCTTCCCTACTTGGGACCTTCCCAAGGTTCTAGACGCTCTCAAGCCCCTACTTGAGGTTCCCTTAAATGTCCTTTCTTGGAAGGTAATATTTCTAGTCGCCATTATCTCAGCCAGACGGGTTTCAGAGTTGGGGGCCCTGTCGATCCGTGATGGCCTATGTACCTTCCACCCGGACAGAGTGGTGTTGCAGATAGATCCTTCCTTTCTGCCCAAAGTGGGGTCCTGGTTCCACAGGACACAGGACATCGTATTACCTGCCTTTTATCCTTTAGCTGTGGATCAGCAGGAGGAGAGATGGCACTGCCTGGACCTCTGCCGAGCCTTACAGATCTATCTGGACCGCACGTCTCATTTTCGGAACACGGATGCGTTATTTGTCTTGGTGCAGGAGGCATCCCTAGGTCTCAGATTGTCCAAGGCATCCTTGGGACTGGGGATCAGACGTTGCATTGCTGCGGCTTACGAAGCACGAGGGGAGCAGGTTCCGCCTGGCATCACAGCTCAGTCCACACGGAGTGCGTCCACCTCGCAGGCATGGGCTTCCCATGCTTCGCTGGATGAGATATGCAGGGCGGCCACATGGACTTCTCCGTCACCTTTTATTCGGAATTACAAACTGGATGTGTTTGCGTCTCAAGACGCTGAGTTTGGACGTAAGGTTCTGCGGGCGGTTCACTCGGCCCATACCATTTGAGCGAGTTTATATCCCTCCCTATGATGGGACGAGTGGCTTGGATATGTCCCATTCATGGACGCTATCTTCCCCTTATTGAGAAAGGGCGTTGGTACTTACCTGATACGCCTCTTCTAATAAGGGGAAGATAGCATCTGATCCATCCCTACCTATTTCGCTCAATTGGGCCGTTCTGGAGGTCACTTGCTTTGACCGCCTTGTCTTTGCCAAGTTTTCTTATGTGCCTGTTTTCTAGAGTATGTTTTTGATGAATTTTACTAAATGAGGTTGGATATCACCATTGAGTCTGTGGAGTTTTCCTTCATCGTAAAAATGGGTCTTGGTGCTCATGAGAGGAGTTATATAGCTACCTAATTAATATTCATAACAGACTCAGTCCAATCAGAGTATGGATTGTGTTAACCCATTCATGAATGCTATCTTCCCCTTATTAGAAGAGGCGTATCAGGTAAGTACCAACGCCCTTTTTCATCTCTATTGGTTCAGTGACCAGTGTTGTGGAATCCACCCGGCTATTAAGCCATCCAGTTGGCAGAAGGCCACAGGCATCTTTTTAAAAAAATATTTTTAGACAAACATAAACAGGCAAAACAAAAAACATAAAACCATCTTCCATTACAAACAGTGTGCTGATTGGTTACAGGGTTTCTGTGCATTCCTTCCATAGTCATCACTTACAATTCATATAAGATCACATATTATGAAATCAAATATATTTATATACATTATTATTATTATACCTCATTTATTTGACTATCACCATTATTTCTTCATTTTCAACGAGATATACAAAATATTGGGATCATTTACACCATAGCAATTCATTACATCATCCCAAATATCTCCAATAATAAAATATTTTTATGTTATATTCTGTATCATTCAATTTTTCTTGTATTTACAACATTCTCTGATAACTTTCATTTCCATGTTTTTTATCTAGCCACTGATAAAATAAATCCCATATCCTATAAAATTGTTTATCTTCTTGTTCTCTAATTTCAAATGTCAATTTACTCATTTCAGCACATTCCATTGTTTTATGAATAACTTCTTCCTGTGTTGGTACTTTCTAATTTCTCCAATTTTTAGCAAATACAATTCTAGCTGCTGTTAGCACATTTACAAGCAAATATTTCAATTCTCTATTGTATGTTTCCGGTATAATTTCCAATAAAAAGATCTCTGGTTTAAAGTCTATATGTTTTTGTATCATTTTCTCCAACCAAGTGTGGATTTTAGTCCAATATCTTTTAGCTTCTATGCAAGTCCACCACATATGGTAATATGATGACATTTACAACACTTCTGATTTATTCTTGAACATTCTTGCTATTCTTGTCGGGGATAGATGCTACCTGTAAAACATCTTATACAAATTTTCTTTATATGCTGTTGACATTGTCATTTTATAATTTTGAGACCACAATTTCTGCCAATTCTCTAAGTCAATCCCATGTCCAAAGTTTCCCCCACAAGCAATTATAGGTTCTTTAACTTCTTCTAGCTTAACCTCTAATAAGTATCCATATAGTTTTTAAATTACCATTTCATCAGTACATATCAACATTTTATCTAACTCAGTCATTTTATCATGGAAACCTTCCAGTTTAATATCTTTATCATATCTAGACTGTATTTGCACATATGAAAACCAGTTCATCTTTATTTCTTGCTGTTCCAGTTATTGCATAGATTTAAATTTACCCTTTGCATTCAATATTTCATCATATCTGTTTGTTCCTTTTTGTATGTTATTGAATATGCAAATGCTTCAGTAGTTGATAACCAGACTGGAATTTTAAAATAATGTTGCATTTTAATCTTCTCCCAATTTAATAGCAAAGCCTCCCATATATAATGTCTTCTAAAATACCCCTGCATTTTAGTTCCCTTGTACCATAAGAAAGCATGCTATGCCAACAACAAATCAAGTCCTTCTAATCAGTAATCTAGAATTTCTTAATTTTGTTCACTCCTTGACCCACAGCAAGGTTGTTGACTGGTGGTTTAACTCCCAATTAGTTAGGCCAAATCCTCCTCTTGTTCTAGCATCTTGTAACAATTTTAATTTTATTCTTGCTTGCTTTCCATGCCAAATATACTTCAACACTATTTTATTTAAATCATCAAAGTAATCTTTCCCTAATCTAATTGGAATTGTCTGGAACAAATATAAAATTCTGGGTAATATATTCATTTTCATTGTAGATATTCTCCCTATTATTAATTGTAATTTTTCCCATTTTGTCAAATCTGCCGCAATCTGTTGTTTAGGCTTATGGTAAATGTTCTCTTTAAGTGTACTACATTTTGCTGTCAAATATATCCCCAAATAATTGACTTTATTCGTGACTTGGATCTTCAAAGTTTCCGCCAATTCTTCCTTTTGTCTTGATGACATGTTCTTTGTCAAAATCTTTGTTTTGTCTTTGTTTATTTTCAAACCTGCTACTTTTCCATATTCCTCTATTTTTTTCTATCAATTTAGGTACAATTTCTAATGGATCCTCTAAGATGAAACCAGGTCATCAGCAAATGCTTGCAATTTCTATTCTTTTTTGTCTTTTTCTTCTCTAATATTTCTATTTAAAATTTCTATTTGGCACAAGTGTAATATATGCTTCTGACCATGATTTGGGTATCCTCCTCTTTGACATAACCTCATTCATAACTTCTAGTAATGAAAGACACAACGATTCTTGCAATGTCTTATAAAATTCCACTGGCAGTCCATCCGGACCTGGAGCTTTTCCATTGTTTTGTTTTTTAAGTGCTTCAGTTAACTCCATCATCGTTATATTTCCTTCTAGCATCATTTCAGTTTCTTTAGGAATCTGGGGCAAGTTCACTTTCTGTATATATTGTTTAACTCCTCCCGCTTCTATATTCTCTTGTTCATACAATTTCCCATAGTAGTCTTGTATAATATTTTCCTTTTCTTCATTTCCATGACAAATTTGCCCTTGATCATCTATTAGTTGCATTATTTTTCTTGATTCTCTCTCTTTTTTCAGTTTATACGCTAACCATCTGCCTGGTTTATTTGCATTTTCAAAATAGCTCTATTTAGCACCTCCAATTTTTTGTGCTAATTCCTCCTTTTCCATTAACCCCATTTTATGTTTAATCGTGTCCATTTTTATTTTAATCTCCTTTTTTTGTGGATATTTCTGTAATCCTTTTTCAAGTCTCTTGTAGTCAACATCTAGCACTTTAAAGGCTTGTCTTTTCTTTGTATTTCTTTTCCTTGTAGAGTCTATTATCAAGCCTCTGGCATAAGCCTTCATTGTGTCCCAAAGATTGTGCATTGAGGTATCTTCTTTTCTGTTTTCTTTGAAGAAAAAAGCCAGTTCCTTCTCCATTTTCTGTATAAAGTCCTTCTCTTTTAATATAGTATTGTTTAACGTACATCTGGATCTTCTCCTTTGTCCTTTCCATTTAATTGTCATTGGATTGTGGGCCGCCCAAGTACTGTATGTTACAAATCAATTCCATTGAATTGCGTATCATATCTATTCCAGAGCATGATGAATGTCTATTTGAGTAAAAGGTATATTGTTTTTTGGGGATTTCTTTCTCTCCATACATCTTTTAAGTCTATTTCATCAGTCATTTTAAAGAAGGATTTTGGAAGAATCTTTCTATTTAGTTTTATTGTTTTTTGTGTTTTATAGTCCATATTCTGATCTACAATTCCATTAAAATCTCTCATCATACAGATATTAGCATAGTCCAAATCAATTATTTTCCTATGTAATTTTCTATAGAATTCATCTTGGTTGTCATTAGGAGCATAAATTGCTGTTAAAAGTATTTTTTTATTATTGTCCATAACTTCCACTATCAAAATTCTTCCATCATCATCTGTATAAATTTGTTCCGCTGGAATTGTATCGTTGATGTAAAAAACCACTTCTCTTTTCTTACATCTTGCCAATGTAGTAAATATTTTTCCCAACTTTGGCTGCACCAGTATTTGTTCATGTTGCTTTTGGATATCTACTTCTTGTAGGCAGATTATGTCCAATTTTAGTTTCTCTAATTTATGAAATGTTTTCCTTCTTTTAATCACTGAATTAAGTCCATTTATATTGATTGTAATTATTTTTTTCTCTTCCATGTTTATACTTTATAAGAAGGATTTATCACTCTAGTGGATATCGGTTCTCGTTCTCTAATGTCGATGCTGCCTACCGCACCTTCTTCTTTCTCAGTCACAACTATGCACTCCTCTTGGAGTTCAATTAGTACCTTGACTGCGTCATTATGGTCAGCCCCATATCCTGCATATCTATACCTGGATCAGGAAGAACACCAGTTGCTTTGAGTAGCCATTAAATTTAACTCCCAGGGCAGGTAGTCAGGGTCTCTCCTCTGTGGAGGGGCAATGCAAACCAGTGGTGGCTGGACCAATTGGACCAATGCTGGTGGTGGTACTGGTGTCAGTGGAGGCAGAACAGGGATTGATGCTGGTATTGTGGTGGCCACAACCAGAGGTGGGCTCTGCCAGTTTGCCCAAACTGGGCAAACTGGTAGTTAAGATTCTGTGCAGTTCGACAAATTGGCAAATCTCACCACTGGCTGGCCCTACCCCCGCTTGTTTTTCAGCCTGTTTTCCATGTCATTTTCTGGGCCATTTTTGGCCATTTTCTGGACATGTTTCACGACATGTTTCTGGACAAAATTCAAGGGCATTTTCCTGCCCTTTTGGGGGCCATTTTCAGGGCTGTTTTGGGGGTCTGAAATGGCCTGAAATAGGACTGTAAACAGCCCAGAAAATGACAAAAAAATGACAAAAAAGGGCCAAAAGATGGGTGAGGCTGGAATCAGCCAGTGGTGGGATCAGGCCCAACCAATTGAATCCTACCTCTGCCTTTGAGGCGAGTGGCTGGGAGGTAGGGCTGAGTGTGATGAGTGACGTTACCCACCCAGTCACATGACCAACCAGCCACACTTACCCAGTCAAAGAACTGGTTGTTAAGTTATAGCTGCAACCATACCATCAACCAGCTGAGCCACTCCTAATTGGGCCCAGAGTCATTCAAGGCACTCTTGGCTTCCTGAGTTCGGAGTCTGTGAAAGGCATCACTCAGGAAATTGATTGCTTGTTCAAAGATAACATTGTGGAGATTCAGTTCACCTCTCATTGCCCTGCATTCTTCCTCATTGCATAGAGCTCATGGTCTGCTCCTTCAGCTCCCCTGGGTAAAGGTTTATCCTGAAGGGTTTTTCTTCTCTCTTGTGTCTTGTCCTTCTTTCTGATCCATCCATTGGGGCTTTTATTGATCCTTGAGAGCCTCCTTCTAACTTAAAATAGTCCCCACCATTTCTGGGCCTTGAAGCAACTTCCTCCTCCCATGTCTCCATCTCCTCCTGCTTGCTGTCATGTATGAACAGACCATGCACAGTCCCCATAGTAGATGCAGGTCTCCAGGTGGACTGCTACTGCAGATTCAGCCTAATGTCAGGTTTGTCTCAGCTTGGGCACTTAGGAAAAAAAAGACCCTTTGTAGCTAAAGGTATAATTACGGTAAGGGAGGGAAAAGTAGAATTTAGGGATTTTGGTGTGTGATTCTCAGTTCTGGCTTTGCAATATTGCACTACACTTGATCTCTAATAAACTATACCTTTCTCAACAAATGGAGCCAAGATACCTTCTACTTAGAGGCTTAAGTTGTGGCAGTCTCACATTTTCAGAGTATGACAGGGTCACCCTACCCCAAAGTTCTCACAACTTCAACCCCTTTTACCATTATGTGATTGATTATATGATTGAGCCTTGGTGGTGTGGTGGTTAGAGTGCAGTACTACAGGCTACTTCTGTTGGCAGTTCTCACCAGGCTCAAGGTTGACTCAGCCTTCAATCCTTCTGAGGTAGGTAAAATGAGGATCCAAATTGTAAACCATTTAGAGAGGGCTATAAAGCACTGTAAATCAGTATATAAGACTAAATGCTATTGCTATGTGGTGGGATTCAAATAATTTAACAACTAGTTCTCTGCCCTAATGATTTCTTCCAACAATCAGTTCACCAAACTGCTCAGAAACTTAACAACCAGTTTTCCAGAAGTAGTGCGAACTGGCTGAATTCCACCACTGTATGTCCCTATTAGTAAGCATTGACTGACTTTCTGGTTCTTCCTCTATCTTTTGTATGATAAAGTTGTCTGTTAGATTCATCAGGAACTGTTGATTTCCCACTTGGTGCAGTGTTTTCCTCCCAGTTGAAATCAGGGTAATTAAAGTGCCCAAGTACTACTATGGTGTGCTTCTTGCATACCTTTTTCATACTTTCTTCAGCCACATTAAATTGTCCAGGTTCTTCAGCAGTATAACATCTCCAAACCAGGACATTAGCATCACTATGCTTTGCCAGATTGATAATATCAATGACTTTTTACAGTAGGCATTGTTTTGAAGGTGGATATGATGTTCCTGTAGAATGTGTATGGTGAGAATTTCACCAAGCTGAGCAAAAACCAAAATTTTGTAAGATGTATAGAGGGCAAATCAACCCTGATTTTAATGGAGTACTTACACAACCAAATTATCCCTTTACCTGAATTGACTGAGGTGCTCGCTTTGCTTGGTTGTTTTCTTGTAGATATTTCATTACCAAAAAGTACATAACACCATCAATGCTAGTAGGGGGTGGGGCATGCTTTTATTTATATCTAGTAGCTTGCTCTGTCAGTGTTGGTGGGAGTGGTCTTAGTGATTCCTTGATTGAATTGTTTACTGTTACTATAGCTTGTTTGGCAGTTCCTTGATTAGGGTATTGTTTGCTTCTTGATTATTAGTCTGATATTGATCTTAGTGATCTTGAATTAATTGAACCAGGAGGTATTAGTTTTTCACACTGCCTCAACTTATGACCACAAAGAAGTCCAAAATTTATGTAGATAAGCAAGAAATTTGTAAAGTGGTTATTGCCTCATTTTATGAATTTTCTTGCCACATTTGTTAAATGAATCACCACAGTTGTTAAATTAGTAATATGATTGTTTAGTGAAGCTGGTTTCTCCATTGAGTTTGCTTGTCAAAAGGTCACAAAAGGGAATCACATTATCCCAGTACACTTCAACCGTCATAAATGTGAATCAGTTGTCAAACATCCAAATATAAGTTACATAGCCAGGGGGATGCTGCAAGTCATAAGTGAAAAATGGTCATAAGTTATTTTTTTCAGTGCCATTGCAACTTTGAACAGTCACAAAGCGAACTGTTGTAAATTGAGGATTACCTGTATAAAAGGATGCAGAGAGTATAACTGTAGACCGAGGACCATGGAGTATGCTTGACAAGAGTAAGTTTGATAGAAAATAAAGATATATTTGTGCAGAAAGATGTTAACATGAAGCTAAAAGATCATCCTCAGTTTGTGAAATATTAATATTTATGGAGCAAAAGGATCCTCTGTGAACATATTAAATAGGCTTCTTCTATTTATAGGGCACAGAGCTATTTAATGGTTTAGCAAGCTTGGTGAATATGCTTGCTTGCCAGAAGCTCACAATACTGAAGGCTGCTGGCTGGAGAATATACATTCCCATAAAAGCGATTGCTTCATCATTTTTATAAAGACAAATATCCCCAATCCCTTGCTTTGTGCAAGGCAGGGAAATCAAGCCTTTTTAAACCAAAGGACAGAAGTTATATTATCTGCAGTTACCAATAATGAGACAAAAACCAATGGATGAAATCTTTACAAAGGAGGATCCAAATTCAAAACAAGGAAGTTGTGATTATGAGTACTATTGTGCTACCCCACTCACACAAGCATACGTAGCATTGGTTAAAAGTCTTTATTGAGCTGCCCAAGCCCAAATATACAGTCCCCACCAGTTCTTTTTTTAAAAAATAATATTTTTTTTATTTTTTTTAACATAAACATAAATAATACGAACTTCACAGGAAAAAAAAACATCAAAAAGCCATTTTCATTACAGGTTATCAATTTTTAAGAGTGTATCAATTTATCACAGGTTTCTATAAGTTTCTTCAAAAGTTATCACTTCTTTTTCATATCAATTATTACAATTCTTATATCTCAACCCTAATCTAACTAGTTATTTTAACATCCTTTTATATAAGGTATGACTATATAATGGCATTCTATTTCTAAAACCAACAGAGAGAAAAAAAACCCCATAGATTTAAAAAGGAAGAGTCTACTCTAAATAATGTCCTTTAAAGGACATTCTAACTGGGTGTTTATAAATTCTGTGCCTCTCTGAAATAGTTATTTTTCATAAGTAATCTCATTTTATAAATTTTAGGTCTAACAATTTATCATGTACATTAATATCAATATCCACAGTTCTTATCAAATATTTTAACATCAATCTATTTCTTCTTTAAGAATGTCGTTAAAGTCTGGCTAACTATTAACATCCCTTATTTAATCCCATCATACCAATATAAATTCCATAATAATATAATATAGAACAATCTTGAGTTTTATAAGTAGTTATTAATTAATTAATAATTTTCCAACAACATTCTATAGCCATCTAAGTAATTAATTAATTATTAATCATCTAAATATAACAATTCTCATTTTCAACCAGTGTTAACTATCATTTTTCCATTACTTGTAATGTGACTCATAATTCTATTCTTATAGTTCTTCAATAGTATTTAATAGCATCTTAAATTTATTTGTATCCTATTTTATGTTCGTAACTTTTCATCTATGGATAAGTAAATGTATATAATTAACTAAAACATTTATTATAAATTAATCTTATTATAGGTGTCTATAATTGTTATTGACAGTCAATTGGTTGAAAAGGGAAATTACTATCCCTTGATGAGTAATAACCAGCCAGGCTGTGTCTAAAATATCATCAAAGGATTATTAGCAGTGTTGTATCTTAATAGGGGTGATTTGCTAATGGTGGGCTTTTCATAATTCTGCAGGCTGTTTGCCATTCAGGTAGATGAGGACAGAAGACAGTCCCAGCGTCTCCCAACAGACCAGCCAATCTCCATTAAAAGGCTTTTTGTGGGAGGAACACCACCTGAATTTCACACACCCCCAATTAAAAACATACCTGCATTTGATGGGTGTATATGGAACCTGGTTGCCAATGCTGTGTAAGTATATGTTAATGTTGTTCCCAAAAAATATCACTCTTAAATATTTGTGGCTTCCCATATTTTACATGAAGGGGAGATTTTTAAAAACTGCTTCCAAACTTGAATCAGAATAAAGCTGGAAGGGACCTTGGAGGTCTTCTAGTTCAGCCCCTTACTCAAGCAAGAGATCCTATACCATTTCAGACAAGTGTTTGTCTAGTCTCTTTTTTTTTTAATTGAATAAAGTTGTATTGGTTTTTACAATTTTTTAAACAGGATAAGGGTATATAGGGTATAAAAGAAAACATTTTAGAGGCATCCATATCGGAGGTGCAGGCGGCCTCCAAGGCTTCATACAAAGATTAATTATTTTTCCATTTAAGGTGGCAGGAGTTACATATGTGTCATTTCTTAAAGTTCATGCCTTCAATACATTATTTTCAATTTTGTAACGTAATAATTATACTTAGTTTTCCCCTGAGTAGTATATGGTATTAACATTAGCTGCTAGAAAAGTAGTGCTTACTTTTGCTTCTGTATGTCAAATAATTCTAAAAATATAGGAATGTTCATGTACCTTTGGTTTGGGAAAAAGTTTGTCTGCAAAAATATATTCAAATCATGGTGTATTTTTTCCAGATTACAGCTCAACAACAGCAATTGTCTTCTGTTCCTTGTAATGACCCTTTTGGAAACCCATTTGCATAAATTAGGTTGGTAAGTGATACTTAATGTAGTTATTACTACTTAGCATAGATTAGATTATGACAGATGAGAAGTAAACCTAGGCACATAATCCATATCATGATATTCAAAACTTCTATGGGGAAAAGGCAGTGACCTCATAATGAGATGTCCAGTTCAGATATCCAGCCAATTAGCTGTGGCATTCCTTTGTGCAGATCTTCTAGAAAAACAGAGAATGCACATCCTGGGCAATCTTGCACAATATGGTTAATTGTTTGCATATCAGCACCATAATCACTTCAAAGGCAATCTTTTCATTCCCACTGATAACAGGGCAGAGGCAGTTCTTCCAGTATCATATCTAATTCTGTTCAATTTCAAACAGACAGAGGGAGACACTAATGGTCAGGCTACAAGACGGTATCTTGGACCATTCCTCTCTCCATGCATTCTCGGGGTTAAATTGGGTAGATGTTAAATGAAGAGCGGTTTATTATGCTGGACGTGGTGGCTCAGTGGCTAAGACATTGAGCTTGTTGATCAGAAAGGTCGGCAGTTGGGCGGTTTAAATCCCTAGCACAGTGTAACAGAGTGAGCTCCCAGCTTCTGCCAACCTAGCAGTTCGAAAGGATGCTGAGAAGGTTGGGGAGGAAGTTGGGCCACTCCTGGAGT
>JAPKID020003735.1:0-12138 GCA_026931265.2 Tropidonophis doriae
AAAAACCCCCCAAGTTTGCGCTTCGCCCACCTCTCAGGAGCAATCAGTCCATCCTCGAGGTGGGCCCGTGTTAGATCGGGGGGCCAAGCCTGCGAGAGCGCTACCTCTCGCAAACGAATGAGGTCGAACCTCGAATACAGTAGCATCAGGTCTGTTACCGGCTGCGAGTGGAACAAGATGTTAAAATGCAGGTTAAAATGAAACAAGATGTTATAAATGTTATAAATGCAGGTTAAAATGCTGGTTAAAATGCAGGTTGGATGGAACTCAGTACATGATGGTTAAAACTACAAACATGGGTTGGGAAAGTTGGAAAAGATATTAACAAATGATCCACAGCATCGGGGAAAAGTCACTTCAAAGTCACAATCGGTCACAAAAGATTGCCACAACGGGTGCGCCAGGCCCAGTTCTTCTTGGGCCTCTTAACCACACCCCACACCGATGCAAAAGTCCTAGGCCCTCCAGATTTTTCATCCTCCATCAGGACCGGGCCAGGGGACACTCCAACCCCCGCTGTAGTTCGCCATCACGCCAGGGCAGGCTCCGACGTCGGAACTGGAGGCAAGGAGCAGGAACGGAACAGGAACGAAGCAGGCCATCCAATGATACCGGTCCTCCCAGGCCGCTTCTCCCATGTCCAAGTGAAAAGAAACTCACCAGGCGCGACGCCCACTCGCCATCCACGTCACGCCCGGGGGTTGGTGGCATCTCCCAAGCCTCCAGGCTGCCAGGCCGCCCAGATGTCATCAGGAGGCTCTGGACCACTTCCCGGCCTGTCTAGGCCGCCCCAGGCTGCCTCAGGTTACTCCAAGGCCGCTCCAAGCTGGTCCGGGCCGCTCTAGGCTGAGCTCTAGGCTGTTCTCTGATCGAAGATGTCAATTTGGCCATCTCAGCAAATTTCATCATCTTCACAATCTATACTCCCCAGTAATTCCAAGTGCTTCCAATTTTGTGCATACAATAACTTTGTTGCAGCTATTATGTATCAAAACAAAATGCCATGACTTTTTCTGTTTATTGATCAGTCCCAAAAAGAAAATCACTGGCTTCAATTGTATATTAGTTTTTAAAATCTTCTGAATTAGTATTTATTTAATGCATTAGTATGTATTTAAATCCAACATTTTATAATTTTTTTCACATCTACCCATCATAGTAAAATGTCCCATCTTGCTCACATTTCCAACATAAATTTGAAGTACCTTTATGCATTTTAGCAGTTTCTCCGGTGACATATATCAATGATTTACCATCATTTTACAAAAATATAATATATTTATAATCATATAAATGTCAGTCCTTTCAACCACATCTTCTCCCACTGTTCTATTTTTATATTATAACCCAAATTTTTGGGTTATAATCATACATTCTTTCAGACGAATCATACATTCTTCTGTTTCAAATTTCAGTTTGAAGTTTATACATTTTAGCAATAGCATGTTGTACATTTTAAACAGAGTCTTACTCTACTCCAAACCAAAACTTCTTTCTGCCCTTAATTGATACAAGTAGTTGTCAACTTACAACTGGTGGTTTAATGATAATTTAAGATTATGATAGACTTTTTAATATCCACTTACAACCCATCTTTGAAGTTACAACTCCTGCCCTCCTCCCAGAGTAATGTGATTGCATTCCAGGTGCTTGCATTTACAACCAGTTGCAGCATTGCACAGTCACATCATCAGAATTTACAGCATTCTTCACCAGTTTCCTATGCTTTTTCCAATTTTTGGCAAAAAAAAAAAAAAGCCATTTAGAAGAAAAAGGTTGTTTAACAACCACATAATATTTTTTCTGGCCACAGTAACTCACTTTACAATTGAGTCTGGTCATGTGATACCTCAACTTATGTTCACAATAACTTACAACCAAAATTCTGGGCTCCATTTTGGTCATAAATCAAGGACTATCTATGTATCAGTTGCCAAAACAGGTATGAAACAAAAATAACAAACTTTCATCCTAATCACAGAAATTCTCCCCAATAATGACAATTGTATCTTCTTCCACCTTAACATATCTTTATTTTTACTTCATTCCATATTTTAACATAACATGTTTTGAAATAATATATAATTAATATTTATCATAGTAATACTCACTTATTTTACTTTCTTCTCCATGTTAAAACCTATTTTATTCATCAATCATCTTGTGTTTGTCCCTTGCTCATATTTTTCTTAACATCTTTATATTCTGTTTGTTAATCTTGAAACCTTGCTAATGACCCAATTCCTTTGTATTTGCTCATTAATATTTCAATTAGCTTTAAGGGATTTTCCAAAACCAATACCAAATTGTCATGTCATCTGTTTATTTAATTTTTATTCCTACAATTCTCTCCTCCTGTCATACTGTATATCTCATTCGGAATCTTAGAAACCAAAATAGAGAAGAGAGGAGACAGTGGGCACCCCTGTCTTGTTCCTTTGGTTTTCTTAATTTTGCTTTCTATGGAGTATAAATCAACTGCATTCATTTTATAAATTTGTCTCCAAAGTTAATATTCTCTGAAACTTTAATTATGAAGTCCAGGTCAAATTGCCAAAAACCCACTCTGGATCAAAAAAAGGGAATGCAATTTTTTTTTTTATGTCAAATATTTTAAAATGTCCAACATAGTTCTAACATTTTACTTAGTCTTTGAGTTAAAAACCATAGTTAGCAATGTGTCTAAAAGTCCACAGTGATCTTCATGAATAAATTCCTGAAAAATTATTTTGAATCTATCAGCTACAATTGTTGTACAAAGCATATTATCATTATTCAGTAATGGTATTGATGTGTAATTTCTTATTAAAGACGAATCATATTAGTTCTGCTATGTTAGCTTCTGTCAACGTTCCTGTAAAATAGAATTCATATTTTGTAGAGGTTGTAAAAGTTTATCCTCAAAACATTTACAGTAAAACCTGATAATTCATCTGGTCCAGCCACCTTTCTTGGTTTAATCTTTTTAATAGCTTTAGAAACTTCCCTTATTGTTATAGGTCCATTCATAATTTGTCTGTTGTAAATTAGTAGATTTTGGTTTTGCAAATATTTGTCTATTTTCTTTAAAGAAATATCATGCCCTTTATAATGATGAATCATCATGTCTTGATAATAATGATGAAACATTTTTGCATAGCCATATTATCTGTTAGAACAGTACTTCCCTCTTGAAGTGTCGGTATAATTTTTCTTTTTCCTTTCTTGTCTTGTACAGCAACTATTTCCCTGGTTTATTCAACTTTTCCCTGCAAATTCAATTTTTTTCTTTACATCATTGTCATTTCAATTTCTTTTACTGTTTTAACATCAATGTGCATTGTTGTAAAAGTTTAATTTGAGAAATACTTATTTTCTCTGCAAGTTTCTTTAATTCTTCTTTTCTTTTTATCTCATCCAAAATACCCTGTATTTTCTCTTGACTCTTCTTTTTGAGCTTGGCTTTTGCTGTATAAAATCCTTTCATATAAGATTGTCTTGTACCCCAAACCATTATTGAATCATTGCCTTGCTTATTTCTGTAATATTTCATTTAATTCCCTCTAAAATAACTGAATTTCTTTTTGTAAACCAAACTGGAAGTCTGATAGAAATTTTATTTAGGACCATTATTTCTGCATTATCAGTCTTCAATCTTGCATTAATATGTTATTGCAGAATTTGATCCTCTGTCTTCTTCCTCACAATTACCCAATTCTTTCTCTAATCATCTATCTATAACTGTTGTCTTACTCTTCAAACTTTTTACTCTATTGTTAACTTGGCTTGGTTTAGGATACTCTCTGTTTTCTAATTGAAACTATAGTGAAGTCTTTAGTTGGTTTGTGTGCTATGGTGAAGCCATGTGGTTGTAATAGTCTAGAGGTTGTTTTTGAAAAGTTTTTAATATATGGCAGTATTATCTTTTTCACAACTTATGTTGGCTCTGCTTTGAGGGGTTGAGTGGTCAGGCACTTTGATAAAGTTATGTGGGTATCCATTTTGTTGTATATTGCATTAAGCAACAACAAGCAACAACATTAAGCAAAGATGTATATTACATTATATTACAAACCAAAACATTTTGGAATTATTGAATAGAAATGGTCTTATTCCTAGCCTTAGCATCTCTTAACTTCTCTGTCGGGTTCATTTGGGAAAAATGCCCACAATTCTTGTCCACCATATTATTTCTTGCTGCCAGATTTGTTCTGGGTAAAACCTTAGGTACAGAGTGGCTACCCTTCCTTTTCTGACGCTGTTCTGCTGTTATTTGTTTTAGAAAAACCTTAATGGGACAGCTTGTGCTTTTAGGATATGAAGTCATGTCTGCCCTCAAAGTTAGCAGATTTCCTCCTTGGAAGTGGGTGCCTACACAAAAGTGTAGCTAAAATAGGAGCAAGTTTCATCTTGTTTCATCCAGGCCTACTGCAGCTTTCCTTCTCTTGTGAAGTTAAAATTATATTCTGTGCTTTACTACTTATGATTAAACCATGCTTATTGACTTTGCAAACTGTGACAGCCAAATGAAATCGGATACTAAGGGGAAGAAACTAGAATTGATTCTTATAAGATGTCAAGAAGTTACACATAAAATCAGCAGCGGGGAGACGAAACAACTTTCCTGCTATCCAAAATGTGAAATATATCAATTTTGTGATAAGAAATTACAAAGGAAGGGAAATATTACTGTACGAAAGGGACATATAGAAGTGGAGTACAGGAGAATGAAATCTGAAAGCAGTTTTGAACATACAATACTAAGCCATGTGCTATGACTTGCTAGGCTTTTTCATATGTTACATTGAACAACAACCAAATCAAATAATAATACAGTGCTACCATAAGCAGGAAAAACCAGTATCTACCTCTAGGGAAACTCCCAGCATTTTTAGCTGCCACCTACTATGCAATGATGACATTTTGTAAGAAGGAAATGAATTCACCAGCAAACAGATCTTTTTCAGCCAATGTGCCTCTACTTCAGAGGGCAAAAAATCATGTTTGTCTCCCTGATTTTGCCTTTCCATAAAAGAGGAGGATTCTCCCCTCACCTCCCTATAGACTGCAACTTGCAGCAAGTGGCATGGGAGACAGACAGTCTGGGTTTATTCTGTGTCAGGTACTTGAGCTTGAGAACTCACTGGCTTGTGATGTGGCAGGATTTAGCATAATATGTAAATCTGAAAATAAAAATTATTTACTTTCAGTTCTCCCACTGTCTTTTTTTTTTTTTTTTACATTTAATCAGCTTTAACACAGTTTTGAAGGTAATTCCTACAGACATATGCTTAAATTAGTAGCTTTCTATTTCAGTTAATAAGGAACAAATCTCATGTTTTATAACAGGAGTGTTTTGAAAAGAGGCAAAGTATTGGTTGGAACCTAAGTTTCATTTGAGGTTTAACCCGAGCTCTGTAAATTAAGGAACCATGAGTCCTAGTTTGGCCAACAGGGGTGATTGTGGGTTACTCGCTTTCTCTCAGTCCAAGTAAAGGGGCAAAGAGGCAGAAGAGGCAATCTCTTCTGAATAATGTTACCAAGCAAACTGTGGGGACTTGTCTAGGCAGTCTCTGAGAATCGATTAAACGGGGTGGAGAGGGAATGATGTCATTTCAAGCAATGTGCATAACATGCTGTTTGGGTCACAGTGCCTACTTGAAATGGTAGATTGAGTTGTTCTGATAGGTGATGAAACACTGCTAAAGCTGTCTCAGTCTGTCCTCCTCCTTTTCCATAATGAAATAGCTATTGTAAAAATTAATTACTCATTTAAAGCTACTACTATGAGGCCACTTTACAATACAGTTTTTAAGATACTGAAATTTCCATATGGATTTTGTGGGCTGTAGAAATCTAGAGCATTACTGGATAACAGCAGAGAGATATAGAAACTTCTCAATGATTGTCTGGGGATGATCTTTTCTTTTTTAATAGAATAAATATGGCTGCCAAACAACTGACTAGATAGAGAAATCAGATACTTTCATCCCCACCAAGTCACTTCAACTATCCCCAAATAAAAATTTGTGGTAGCATTCAAGCTAGTGTCCTATATGCCAAAGCTTTAATTACATTATAGGCATTTTAGCAGGCATAGAGAAGTTTTGATATAATATGTGTACAATGTTTTTCTGCAATTGTGAGCTGATCCTGTAAAATGCTTTCAAATCCTGCTGCAATTAAATAAGTACACAAATAAATCTAGATAATCCTTTTCTCCAATTCACTGGCAAAATTGTGAGGGAAGAGAAAAAAAGAAATATAATTACCTTGCTTCTAATTATTTTGAGCCATTAAGTCTCTGGATTCTCTTTCAAAATGAGGTAATCTTAATCTTGATTTCTCTTTTAATATCTGCCTCTGATATGCAATTGCATCTGTGGGAGCTATTTATGCTACAAAAACCTATTTAGAAGTCTTGGCAATAAAACTTGGAAAAGTATCCACTATGAAGAAAATAATTGCTGAAACCAGTAGTTTAAGATAATAGTTTTTTCTTGGTGTGCTACTTGGAAACCTCAGCTTCATAGTACTGTCACTATAAAACATGAGCATGCGAAAACACAGGAGGCAGTTACAGTTATATTGCTCTTGAAGCTTGAGACACTCTGGTGTCAGCACTTCAAACATAAAGAAGGCAACATAACTCTTGCCTCTGTTCGGTTAATCAAGTGGAAAAGGAATGGCGAAGATGAAGCTATTATAAACAAGTCCCAAACTTCTAGGAATTTTTATCTTTTTCATTATCAATCAATCAATCAATCAATCAATCAATAATTTAATCATTATGTGTTTTGGGCAGGAGAAACACTGATTTTTAAAAAAATGTTCTGAGCTTTACAAATTTAGATGCTATGATTAAATAGCTTTTCACTGGGTGACTTGAAGCAATGTATTTTCTATCCAATTTGACCTTTTGTTATTGTTGTTCAGTCACTAAGTCGTATCCAATGCTTTGCAACTTCCATGGAGCACAGCACATGGAAGTCCCCTATCTCCTGGAATTTATCCAAATTCATATTCATTATGTTAATGGCTATCTAAAACCAGCTCATTCTCCTAAGCCCCCTCTCCTTTTGCCTTCAATCTTTTAGGGTCTTCTCCAATGAATCCTCTCTTATTTGGTGGCCAAAGTATTTGAGCTTCAGTTTCAGTATCTATCCTTCCAGAGAAAGCCAGGGTTGATTTCTTTTAGGATTGGCTGATTTGATCTTCTTAAGTAGCACAATTCAAAAGCATCAATTCTTCAATGCAATTTGACCTTACAGACTGGCTATTAGGATAGTAGTATCCTAGCTCTGCAGAGTTGGGACCTACATGCATATCCATAGTTATGTGCAACACATTTGGAACGCCATAAATAACATGTTATTCAAGATAATTTCATTCTGGAAAGTTTTTGTTTCACAATCTGAATAGCTGGTCTAACAAGAAAAGTGAATGTTCCAGAGCTCCCTGGAACATTTTAGATGTGGAAATAGACTTTTTCCATGTGTATAATATGTATCATTTTGGGGGCAAGGGCCATTGTGAGGACAGTGACATATTTATGTCATTCAGGAAACATTTTGTGACTTAAATTATCATTCTTTACTCAATCCAAGAACTGGCTGGAAAATATATCTCTATTATTTAGTGGTTTATGCTGAAAACTCTGAAGTCAGCAGATACTGAAATATTAATAATAGTAACTAATGATGACCATGACGAGTTGGAAGCCACAAAAAAACAGTAGCTTGCAATGCCCATCTCTGGGCAACTTCCAAATTGTCTTCAAATTACAAAGACAAACGGTTCCTTTCATATTCCAAATTATATTCTATCAATGGAACATAAGAAGTGTTGATGTTGCTGTTTGTCTCTAAGCATCTATAAAGATGCTACAATAAATATTGTATGGTTTATGATTTCTTTGGCTTTTCTTTTCTTTGTTTTAAATCAGCTTGTATATAACCCAACCATAGAGCTCCTTATCTAATTGTCTGTTGCCTGGTCTCTTCATAATGGTTGCAGTTACTAGGTTTGCTAGGGAGGACTTACATCATTAGACATGGTGTAATTAGTGCTGCGGGATTTAAGTAAATTAGATATCAGCTGCATAAACAAGGAAACTTCCTCTGAGGTTAATTATGTGTGGAAACACTAGCTGAAAGTTTGCATGTCACCTTAGAGACGGGGCTCTGAAGCAAAGAAGAAACAAAGAAAGCCCAGCTTTTCTGTCTGTAATATAGTAGTTCATATCGCCACCAACAATGCTACACACTCTGTGCAGCTGCAGAGTCCTCCTCTCCAACCATCCCATAAGCAGTGCAGTGAGATGGAATTCTGCATTCACCACTTGAGACAAAGACAGTCTTCATCTTCCATCGTCATACAAAGTACTCTTTTTCTTTCTTGCTTGATGTTTGGCCTTGTTGCAAGGCAACTGATATCTCTGCCATACTCAGATGGGACTCTCTTATTGCTAAGAGCAAATCAAAGGGGGAAACGCTTTGACCTCAAGTAAGAAGAAATAAGCCAACCCTCCTTTTGGTGAGGGGAGGGTGCAATTTTTGGGAAGAAAATAGAACTGAGATGCTCATGTCATGAGGCAACTTTATTTGACCGTAGACGCTGTTCCAGGGATGCACACAGAGGGTGTGCATCTTCACCATAGCTACCTACTTAGAGACATTCAGCTCTTGAATAGCATGAAAGCAGCCAAAAATACTCAAGCAAGATTTGACCAGGACAAAAAAAATGAGGAATTTGGCAAATGAAAAATTTAATTTAATTCTGCTTAGATTAAATTAAAATCTGAATATAATGAAACGTATCTATATTATTCTCGTGCATCAAACAATTTTTCATTGATTGTGCCTTAATGACAATGGCCACAGAGCAGAGGTACCTAAGAAAATTGTTTCTAGTTTGTTAAAACTATGAAACATTGAAAGTCTTTCATATAAGTAAAAGGTAAAGGTTCCCCTTGCACAAATATGCTAGTCATTCCCAATTCTAGGGGGTGGTGCTCATCTCCGTTTCAAAGCCGAAGAGCCAACTCTATCCAAAGTCGTCTCCGTGGTCATGTGGCCAGCATGACTAAATACCGAAGGTGCATGGAACACTGTTACCTTCCCACCAAAGGTGGCTCCTATTTTTCTACTTGCATTTTTACATTCTTTCGAACTGCTAAATTGGCAGAAGCTGGGACAAGTAACGAGAGCTCACTCCATTATGTGGTGCTAGGGATTCGAACTGCCAACCTTTCTGATCAACAAGCTCAATGTCTTAGCCACTGAGCCACTACTTCCCTGTAAGAAAGTATAACACTTAATTATTCACATAATGGCCCCTGCAAACCTCTTGGCCTTACTGTGATTTCCCTACAATGGGGTTTTTTTTCTTCCTTTGAATGGTGTTTTACTGCAGGATAGTCCACTCAGAGTTTTGGTAACCAGGCTGCCCTTCACTGGTGGAGCTGTTGGCATTTCACTTGTATCAGTCATTAAGCCAGACTGTTCTCTTTAGGTAAAGCTTTTTCTTAAGGCTTGCTAATAGGAAACAACAGGAATCTCACTCCCCCACCCCCCACTTTCTCCTGGAAGAGAGAAAGAGTCACTCTATGGACAGCTACCTCCAGGGAAGGAGAAGAGTGGCAAATTAGCACTCTTGAACAGGTTTGACCCTGCCTTGCAAAGTTCTAATAGAGCCTGGTACTGAATTGCATCCCTCTCTCCGTTCATGGTGACATCATCTGGAAAATATGAATGAGAGAAATTACTCAAACTAGATAAAGTCATTTTGGACCCATGCGTTTTGTTTTTATCATTCACAGTGTATTTAAACCACAGATGGTGAGCTTATGAATTCTAAGAGGCCACAGTGAAGGGCCAAGGAACAGATTTTTCAAGCAGAATCTCTCTTCCATATAAGGAGTGCCGTGCTCCATAGTTGACTTTCAAGAAGTAATTGGAGTTAAATGAAATAGCTGATAAGCAGTCAGCCTGGGCTCCCTGGTTTATAGCATGCAAAAGGCAGAGTATATCTTAAAACACTTAAAATACATTCTTTGTCAGAGTGACTGTTACCAAAATATAAATTACCTTCAAAAATAGCATCCATGCTCCTTGTCCAAGATTCATCATATTTTAAATAACTACTGTAAATAATATATTTATTAAAAAATCAAATTATTCATATATTGTGGTTGTGTCTCTGGTAATGTTCAATTGCATTTGCAAGAGATAATATGTGATTATAGCTTGTGCCATTGATTCTACAGAATAATTAGGAAGAAGGTTAAAACGTCTTGAAAAATGGTCCATTCTTCAAAGATCAGAACTTTCTGGAAAACAGCAAAGTATACATATATCAAAGATATCTACTAGAACAGGGGTCTCCAACCTTTGCAACTTTAAGTCTGAAGGACTTCAGACTTAAAGTTGCAAAGGTTGGAGATTCCTATACTAGAGTAAGTGTATACTTTAAAGTGGCTTCAAAACTCAGGTTGCAAGAATTTAGTTAATATTATTAATATTAATAATATTATAATAATATTCTCTACCATACATTTTCAGAGTAATTTACTTAAATGTATGCATAATATAGGTAAAGCAAAAAACTTATTTTGAAGGATCAAAATAAATTCTCTGTGTTATGGCAGCAAGTTTAATCCTTGAAATTCATTGATAATAAAAATTGTAAAAATAACCTCTTAAAGAGTTAGTATATTCCACCCTCTTGTGGCTCAATGGAGCCTTGCATCTATTTCACCTCCAACCCCAAAAGGTATTTTCAAATAATCACCCACCTTTCAATCTGTGTACTGTACTACCAAATCAATTCAGTTTTCATATTTTCATTCAATGTGATTTACAGAATGACCCTTTTGAACAAGTAAGTGCACTGATATTCCCATATTGTATTTCCTAAGCAGGTTGCTGAATCATTCAGTTCCTAAAATTATGGATGAAGATATTCATTTAAATGAGTAAATTATTAATCATAATGCATTTTCAGGACCATAAGTTGTACTCTTGTAAATACTAGTTTATATAGTCTCTGAATTATCTTGAATATTTCACTTTTTTATCTTTTTTTTTTTTTTGCAAACTGTCATATTTTCTGTCTCTAAAGAGTGAATAATTAATTTATTAATCAAATTTACAATGGCTGCCCATCTCACAAAAAACACTTCTGGGTGGTGTACAACAATAGAATAAATTGTTTTGTCAAGAACTAACTGCTGGGACATATTGCAGAATTAAAAATGTTTTAATTAATTTCACAATGGAAGACTTTACTTCCTTTCTGAATGGCAGAATAGGACGTCTGTTGTAGGTTGAACTAAAATATTTGTAAAAACATTCATAAACTTTTTCATCAGTTTTGTTTTCTTAAAATTCTGCACTATATATTTATTCTATTTTTGAGAAAATATATTTGAATAGTCTAAATAACATAATCTTTAACAAAAGAAGCAGGAGGCAAAAATTAAGATCTGTAGTTCTACTCAAGGGGCAGCATTAAATAAAGTGTAAAGATAGAAGTTACTAGAACTACAAAAATAATTCAGTGGATGGTTCTTAGCTATATTTACTTAGCAAGAATATGAAGCAGCCATATTTTCTTCATAATCATATTTTCTTGAGTTGCAGGAAAGAGCAATACAGATAAATTTTAAGGACGCAGAGTGGTATTCTTGAATTGTTTAGTTATGAAGGTAGCTTAGAGGCATGTCTGGGTGTCCAGTCTTTCACTGCCCTGTTTGTCCCTCGTTCTCCATGTTTTGATTAAATCCCAAAACAAGACATCGGGAAGACACTTCCTGATTCAATCGTAGTGTTGATTGAAGGGGAGAAAGGTGGTCCTCTCCCAGATAAATTCTTGGAAAATTTATTCTTTTCTTGGAGAAATCATTCATCCAACTCTTGTGTTTATAATTCTGGAATTTTAAAAAGTTATTTATTGCTATTTGGCCGTAATAAAAAAACCTCTTACTATCTATCAACTCTCTACTTTCCCTCTTATTTCATCAAGCAGTGCTGCTGAGAGTGATTTTATTGTTTTCTGTTCAACTATTTCAGGAGAGAAAGGGAGTTACTGTATTTTCCGGCGTATAAGACGACCGGGCGTATAAGACGACCCCCTAATTTTACAGTTTAAAAAACAGGT
>JAPKID020003736.1:0-12138 GCA_026931265.2 Tropidonophis doriae
GAAGGACTTCAGCTCCAGTAAAGCTGTCTGGAGAAGTCTGGGAGCTGAAGTCCTTCAGACTTAAAGTTGCAAAGTTTGCCCACCCCTGTTCTAGGCTCTAGGTTACATTGGAAAGAGCATATGCTCATCCATTGAAAGATAATCCTTTTAAGTGTCTTGGTCCCCTCCATTATCCAGAACTTAAATGGACACTAACAAAATATGCTACCTGTAGAATACTAATTGTCAAAAATGCCAGAGGATACTGTTCTAGTTCTTGAATTACTATCAATATTGAAATGGTGTTTGGGTTATTTTTAGTCTATAGTCTTTTTTAAATATATAGTTAACATTTTTTGCTACGGCAGATATTACTTATTTGCAACTATTTTGGAGTAAAACATTTTGTATATGGAATGTCTATTCCTCTCTAAATCAAATCAGTGCTACAAGTAATTAAAACTTTTGCATCATGTGCAGAAAGAAATGCAATTACAAAGTGTTTAAATGTTCAGTCTGAACGTATAGTATTTCATACCTGGAAAAAGTTAATTACATAATTTGCATTTCCCTACTGAAATCTACCTTTAAAATTAAATCTGTTGCAAGGTACAGTGGATACATATCCTGTACAATTGTTTTCTAACCAAATTTGAAAGATGCATTATTAAAAGCAAAATCAATGTATTGGGTGAATCTTTTGTTAATACATAGTTAATATGCCAAACAAAATGGACTTTTTTGTGAAATAATTGAATTTCATAACCAGTAAATGCTCTTGTGAAGCATTTTAAATTGATCAGACATTTCTCTTTTAAAGACTGCATTAATGGACATAAAACACCTTGATTTTGGACAATTCTGCTATACAATGAATAACCTGTGGATTTACTGTCTTATTTATATCTCTAAAGATGACAAAGAATGATAATATATTTTTATTTTGTGAATTGGGGCTTCAGAAGATAGTTCTAACAATGATTTCTGATATCCATAAGTATACTACATGCTTTCAAAATCAAACAAGAAGTTATCACCCATAAAGACCTAGCTCATGGCTAAAGTATGTCTAGTAAATCCCCACAACAGCTAAAAGGATTAAACACAATTTTCTCTTTAATTTGGATGATTTTCTCTACCTCTGTGAGGAGCTGATCTATAAGTTATGAGTACCAGCTACAGGACAAGATACACATATAGTAGATGCTTGCCTCTTTTATGTTTTTTCAGTACCCTGTTAAAGTTTCTTGCGATGCTTTCTTTCTAAATATGGCTATTCAAATCCTGAGCCAAATGCTTGATGCAATTTACAACTCAGAAATTATTATTTCATGCAGTGACTCTAAGTAAGTCCTTCTCAGTCTTAGTCACCCATTTGTAATAGGTGTGACAAGCGAGAACTAGTGTGGTTGTAGCAATTTCTAAGCTTCAATCACAAAGCAACTCATGGACAGAGCAACTCATCGACAAGGAGAGAGATATTGTACGTATATTGTTCGCAGGGGTGTCACCAGAAGCTCTTTCTGGCAACTTGCAACAACAGTGCATAACGATCAGAACTTTTATCAAAAAAAATATTTTTAAACCATGAATGGAGTAGTAAAATAGAAATTACTTTCATAAAGTAAGGAAAACAGGGGAAACAGCATATCAAAGAAATAGAGGAATCCAATGTACACTTAACATTGATTTGCCAACAGTGGCAGCAATATTCCATAGATCTGAACATCCTTACCATTCTTTTCATTTCTTTAGAAACTTGACTGGTGCTTAAGTGATTATAAAAAGAGCGATCTACTCCCCAGTGTGGTGGGTTGTGCCCAATGGAATTTGTACGTTGGCGATTCATTTTGGCTATTGTTGCTTTCTCATCTTTCTAGAAAAAGGAATCAAGATAAATAATTACATTTTCAACCCTTATACTGTAGAGCTGAAATTCAACACACATACAGGGATTAATCTGGGAAAAACCGTTAAATGTTGCTTCCTAATTTGTCTTTAATCCCCGCTGGCAGTACAATAGCCACTTTTTTTTTTTGTTAATTTTGCCTAGCTAGACATTCCTTCATTTATGATTGTCTTGGAAGATATCATTTTTATGCTTTGTTTTCATCATAATTATACTACTGTTTTTAAAATTATTAATTATTTAAACAACCCTTTTCTTGGAACGTCCAAAACATTTTCAGTTTGCAAAGGACTATTCCAAGCTCAAAATGACCTTGTTTCAAAGACAAAATCAGGCCATGAAAAGGTTGCCACAGCCAGCTTGAAATAAGGCACTACAAGCGCAAAATGTTTCCAATGTAAAATGTCTTATGAATTCCTATCCTTTTACCAGAAAAAACATTGTACTCATCTGTATATGTTCATGAGAGGAAGACTAGAAAGATTGTAAGTAGAGAAAGGGGACAGCAGACAAAGAATTAAGGCAAACTTTTCCTTTGTTCTTCATGCAAAATTATCGTTTTTATATTTATTTATTTTATTTATTATTTCAATTTATATACCGCCCTATTTTCCCTGGGAGGACTCAGGGCGGTGCACAGAAAGATAAAAACCCAACAATACATACAAAATATAAAAAATATAGCCATATAGCCATGAAAATAGCCATTTCAAGTTTAAAACATAACTTAAATATTCACACAGTTAGTTAATTCTCAGTTCGCATAAACACTAAACTATAAAATATACCCAATTAATTGTGGTGTACAGCATATTCTTTACATTTCTAGAGAACAGATTTTCCACTTTTATTTCATAAAAACAGTTACATTTGACATTAACATCTTGGGCCTCCGTTCTCTCTCCAACTCCTGTAATACTGAAATGTATTGCCCATGGTTCTCTACCTCAAGGTATATTTATCTTGGTCATGGCAGGTTATAGGAGGATATGTAGGAAAGGGCATCTAAATCAGCACAGAACTACTTCTAGTTTTTGAGATACATAGATTGGAAACCTTTTCTTAGAGTACAGTTTAGTTTCTTAATCAAAGATACTCAGGCAAATTGAAAACTCAATATAATGCAGACTAGTCCATAATGGTATATCTGTGGAATCCTAACCAATGGGGAGGAGAGGGGGGCTTGAGATGAAATAATAATTATTTCTATATTAAATAGGTAAAAAACCTTTATAATGGACTCTCAAATGTTTCATGTGATAATCCTACGCATATTGGTTTAGGATACTTGGGGATAAAAAATCCCTTTAGAGTAAATGTACATAAGAGTATAGTATCAATTAACCAATCTGGGTATGGATCCATTTTCAAGCTCCTGTTTGCTCAAGTGGAGATATGCATAAGGGAGAGAAAAGCATTGATGTGTGGAAGAAAGGTCACAGAATACCTGCACCTCCTGCACCCATTACCTTATGAACCCACCCTTGTAGATGAGTCAAGCCAGCCCTTTAGAAAGGAGCTCAGCTGTGCAGGAGTCATTGGCATTGAAAGAGAAGATCAAGAAGACACAGAAAACAGGGTAGCTTTAGAGGTAGCTAAGGCAGAACACAGTACAGATTATAGAATTTAGGAGCTAGAATATAGAATAAGGTTTGGAATTAATAGTAAAAGCAGAAGTAGTAAAAGATTCTTAATAGGTAAAATGTACTGCAAGCTTAAGAATCTTGTGTGTTTACTAGAGAGAAGATCTGGGCAAATCATTACATTTTTATTGAATTATCAATGATCCAAATTTTGCTGATTTAAGAGAAATAAAATCTTTCCAAATTTATGGAAGGATGGATTTTTGATGTTTCATGCTAGCATATAATTCAGAGCAACATAAACTATATGTTTTGTATAATACAAAGATACACAAATAAAACACTAAGTTATTTAGAAATGAAAAGGTCCTTATATGTTTGTGTGTTACTGATACAGATGATGATGATGATAATTTTCTTTGAAACTACTGTAGAAAAAAATCCATCAGAACGATTTCACTCATAGTGAATGTTTATTCAAATACCGTAAACTAAACATGACCACAATAAAACAGGAAAATTCCAAAAAGCAATTCACGGAAAATCTTATTCATGCCTCTTTGCTTCTCTATAACTATATTAGAAGCAAAGCTCCAACGACAGGCCTCTTGTGCCAGAAAATAAGAAAAAAACATTGGACAGGCACCAACCCAGAGGTTTGGGGATTCTAAAAATACAATAATATGAAATCATTTTTGGATTATGCATTTGGTTTACTTTTTTTAAATTTTGAAATAGCCACAGTGATTTATTTTGCATTCCTAACCCATCTATTTCTGCCCTCCAGCTAAAACTGATTCTAAATCTACACATTTCCCCCCCAAAAAAATCTCATTAGATGCCAAAAAAGGAAGCAAAAACAAAACATTACTCTATGGCCGAATACTATTTAGCCAGGCATTCTGCAAACAGTATTTATCTAAAAAAAAAAATCTGAAGTCTAAACACTACTGATGGCTTGCTTTATGAAATGAGTAATGGAAAACAATAGGGTCGTGTTAGGAAAGGAAAAATCCCTTACTGCAAATGAATGTTTATTGATTGTTCTTATATGGAGTGAAACTAAGAAAAGACAAGGGAGGGGTGGGGGGAGGCTCATTATGTTGCTATGGCAAAAACAAGAATAACTATTCAAGCTAATAAGAAAAACTTCTGCATATGATAGGTCATGAACAGATCTTGCTATGCTGTTGCCTCCATTCAGTCAATCCACTATGGGAAAATGTGTGCAGTTTGTGCAGGTCAAGCAGCTTGCACTAAATAAAGCTCACTCTGCAAACTTGCCAGTGTTGCTGGGAATTGTAAAACTTCTCTGCAAAAGCCTTTCCAAATTCAGACTGCTGACAAGTGTGTTCATATAGTTCTCTTGAAAAATGTAGCCCTTGTAGCAACTCATTTTGTCTGGCACTAAGAATTAGAATCTGGAAGCTTACTTACTCCACTCCTAAGACTGACTCAAAGAGTACATTTCAGATTGAGAAATGAGTTACATCTTTTGGAAAATGGTAGTTTTGTTCTGAATTTAGGGCAGTGATTTCAAAGAAGCAAAATTAAATATATCAGGTTTATTATCTGTTTACGAACCTCAGGTCTTTTCCAACATAATAATGCAATATTTATAAAAGTCACGTTGTTCAGGTAGATTTTCCTCCTTTATAAATAGAAAAAAAGATTGCATTCAAAAATTTTAAATAATTTGCATGGCCACATATATGTGCCCAAAATATTTATGGGAGGAAACCTAGAACGCCATCTAAAAATATTGCATTATTCAGAAGCAAACACGGTTAAAAGAAAAACACTTTTACCAAGGGTCATAAATTAAGTAATGCCCTCACAGATTATAATGCTATACCATAAGGAAAACAACTGAAGTCATATTTGAGGTTATTTATAGAACTTCCTTTTCTTTCTCCATGTGCCTTTTGCTCTACCTTGGGAGATTTATTATGCTATAAAGTCAAATTATGGTAGTACACGTGATCTTCAGAGTAGCAAGTAGCTATTTTCTTTTCCAGAAGAGACTATGTATGTACATGAAACTAAATAAGGTCATCACTTTAGAAGAAGAAATATTTATATATTATGAAGCAATGTGCCTGCTGAACAAACTAAATGTCCCAGAATTACAGACCAGAAGATTAGCAAGTAAAAATTCTAATATAGGGGATAATGGAAGCTAGAATTGCTGGTACAATTTACACTGGCACTCAGTTCATATAAATATGCAAAAGAATTTTCCTCTATTGTCTCGCAGGAGAGGGAAAAACCGAAATGTAGGAACATTTTATTTATAACCTCTTATTTATAAAACTAAACAAAAATGCCCTCCCAAAATTTCTGATAACCAAATAGGGATAGGGTGCTTTGTAAATACTTTGAGAATGTGAATTTCTCCAACAATAGTAGCAATAAAAGAATGTATTTCAAAAAGTCTAATAAAAATTGACTCATTTTTATTGCTTGATAATTTTGTACTAAATTTATAAACCTACAACTTTCAATATTAGACTCTCTAAAATCAGAATGATTTGGTTTCAGAAGAGATGGCTAAAACTGAAACGAAAGCTTAAAATTTCATTATATAAAGTGTCACATGTTCAGAATAATTTAAAGTATGGTAGAGCTTTCTGATTGCAGACAGAAATCTCTCTACAATAATTGAAATATTAGTTCCCCAATCTTCTCTGGAAAAGTGAAGATTGAGGAGGTGAAATAGAAATTGCCTGCGCTAGATGGGATTTGTCAATGTCCTTTTCATCCTAGGGGCACACATTTCAGACAGAATGCCCTATATAAAAAGGCTACTATGAATGCATACAAACTTATCATGTATAATGTATAATGACTCATCAGCTGTAGCACTCTGCTACGTGCAGTTTCAGTAATGATTACTTCAATCCTATTTGGTTCTTACCCGTTTTTGGCTGCATTGCACAATGAGGAAAGTCTCTATACTATGCTCCTTGAGGTAAGCATTGCGTTCCCCTCCAAAGCCCAGCTCCACTTCATAATCACCATTTAGGTAGTTGAGCGTAGCTTTTGTTATGTGGATTCGCCTTGATCGCAGACAAAAGACAATCAAATTATAATATCCATTTGTTAGTAACAGAAATCAAGTAGCAAACATTTTAGAATGTTTAGAATGCGCCTACTCCCCCCCTCCCCCATGATATTTCCCCTCTCTCCCTTCCTGTACAGGGCAAAAATCCTAATATAGGCAATTTAGAAGAAAACATTATCTATTTGTGTTGGTGAAGTCTTCTTCATGGAAAAAAACTTATATTTCACCAATTTTTGTCCCTCTTCCCTAAGATGGATACTTGAATGTGAAAACATAGCACAAATCCATGTTTCATGGAATATTTCTCCAATCAAAGGAATTGCTGGTTTATAAAGGGCAACTCAAGAGAGACGTGTTTTTCAGTTTCCTTAATTTAGTAAGCAGGAGATTTAGAAATAAGAACCACTTGTGAAAGCACTGTGTGGTTTCACTGTGTGGTTCTAGCAATTGTTCAGAGTGGACTTACGCTATTTGTATACAGCCAAGTGCTCCACTCTGACACATGGACAGATGGAAATATTTGCACTGATCTACATTCTGACCAAGTGCTCTTACCCGGCTTTGCCACCGGCTTCCATGTGATTGGCTAACGTGACATCATTTGACCACACATCAAACTGCCACTTCCTGAGGCCCAAGACTCCGCAGTGAACTCTCCCGCTGTGGATTCCGACTCGCATATTGACATTGACGCCCGTCACTTCTCGTACTAATCTGAGGAAAGACGGAGGGATATAAAAAGACCATTCCTAGACAAACAAAACTAAAGGAATGTAAGCATTTATAATAGGCAATTTTGCCTAAATATTCTTAAAGACTGCAGTCCAACTGAATCAGACAGAAAAACACTGGCAGGCTAGCTAGACAAGCAGGCTGGAGGTGTTCTCAGAAGATGAAGTCAGTGAACCTTCAATTGGCAGAGTCCACAGTTCACAGAAGTGGCAAACACAAAGCAAAAAGCATAGACTACCCTCTGGTTTCCATTTCAAAGCCAGCCATAACCTGCCTATTCTAATGAACTTTAATAGCCATGTTGCAAAGACAGAAGAAAAAGCAATTATAGAGCCTACTAGCCGATAATCTGGCATTGTCCGGGTATTTATTTATAGGGGGAAAATGTCCAGACTAAACATAATTTCTAATGTTTGATTTTCTCCCTTACCAGAGGGAGCCCCCTTGTGGAGTACTGTGAATCTATTACCATGACAACTCCACTGCAGTGTACAGTAGAAGCCATTATTGCACAACAAGCTGTATCTTAACAGAACATACACTCTGAGGGATGTTAGGGGTGTCTTATCCTACAGTATTTTGCTCCAGAGTGTAAGTCATCTGTGTACCAAATTTGGTTGAAATTGCTAGAGACATCCCAGAGTTATGCTGGAAGACACACACACATACACACACACACACCCCTGTTTATATATATATAGATTTGTTCATATTACCCTGGCATCAAGCTTCCCACAGATGAAACACAATATATATGTGAAACAACTGCTTCAGCGTGATATAGCTGGAGTTCTGTTATAGTCAACCAACAGTTATTTCTTCTTTAGTTGTTCCAACGGGGTCCAGGGTTAAAAGGTTTATAAGGTTGCTCCCAAAATTATCATGTGTATCCATTGTGGTGTTTTGTTTTTGAGAACAAACATTTATTAGGAGGAACACACAGGAACAATTTGAAAGCAGATTATATCTCTGGATTAGAGAGAAATCTGTTAAGATTACTCTTGCCCTTGGAAGACCTTAAATGATTAGTTGAAAATGTTGCTATGGCTGCTGCATATTCTATTGGCCAGGATTAGCATTGTTGTACAGCCTAGGGTTTAACAGCCCTTTTCAAAGGACAAAATAGATCTCATAGAGCAGATTCTTTCTCAAATCAAATATACAACTTTGTGTCCATTAACTGTATCTGTAGGTTCTCTCCAGGTCCTGCCACCTTCTTGAAAAATGCAATTTATTGATAAAGAAGATCATTGCAGACTACTGTACTGTTCCAATTCTTAAGCCACAAATGAAACACGTGTAGCCCCCAGGAAGCATATGACCCTCATTTTTTTACAGACACAGGCATGCACACATATTTTTAAGATTGTTTTTTAAAGGCACCCTTGTAAAAAAAAAAAATCCCTAACTTCAAAAAGATTCTGTGATCATGCAATAAACATTTCTTACATAAAACTTTTATGCAATATACTGATTAATACAGATCTTCATACAAATTCAACAAAGGTGAGTTCTCTTGGTGACCATGGCTATTTCAAACACAATGGGGACGTTAGAGGATAACACCAGCTTCCTCAGATCCTAACAATCCATCAGTTATCTCTGCAAATGCATTACTAAGATGCACAAGTCCTTGCAACAATAGAATTAAAGGAACTGATGGCATCTATCTTTGTCCTTCTATGTTCACAAAGAAGGTGAAAAGACAAACATATGAAACAAGAATTTGCATTAGATCCCTCAAACACAGTTTAGTCCTTCCCTTTCACAACTGCACAATTTAAAAGATAGACACGTACACTGGTGACTGCTGGCTTAATTGTTAGCTTCATGCATTGGACAGAGGATCATTACTCATTACTGCATTATTAATAGAACAGTGGCACTTATATAATTTTGCAGATAATTTCTTAGTGGCCTAGTCGTTGCCAGCCAATCACTGCTATACACTGGCCTCTCCTGTGTGCTCGCAATCCCCAGGACATGGATGTAAAGAAGGAAACCTATGGATGAACTCTATGGAGAAAAGGAAGTCCAATTTGAAAAGGAGATCTATGGAATCTATATGTGCTACTTGCTTATCTGCATGAGCATAGACTATTGTTATTTTTGTTATTATTAATTTATCCCAGACCTTTTGCATGAATGGAAACAAATAAGTAGAAAAATCAGGGAAAGTAATTATGGGCCACTTGCTGGAAACATGTGCAACTAAGTAAAATAATGCCCTTAAGAAGGGATTCTTGGGAAACAATTTACAGCAATTATAGCAAATTAATCCCATTTAACTTTTTGAGTGTTATTTTAAAATGTGCTTTGTAAATGTAGCTAATGAGCAGATTTTTTTTTAAGCGACAAATCTTCAAGAAATAACAAATATGCTGCCAGGTTATTTAGTTGCACTCCAAACACTACAGGAAATCTGGAAGGCTCCTGGGTCACATAGAAAATAATAGAGTGATATAAAAATTATATGGAGAAAGTTATACCTTTGGAAATATTTCAAACTTTTTCTGAAATTAAAGATCTGCCAGCTACTGCATATATCACTATAATTTTGAAAGGTGGCAAAGATCCTCTGTGCATTTAGAATCTTTTTTGGATGTTTGACACTAAGATTTGCAGAGTTCTACTGGAAATACGACAAAAGGTATTCCCTCTAACAGTTCATCCTAAACAGTCAGTCTCATGAAAAAGCATTGTGCCTCAGTCAATACAAGATTTGAGGTTTCTGTAATAGCTTTGCATGCTAATAAACATGAACCAATTGGGCTGGCCTCACTCTATGCAGAAGAGCTTTGATTTGATTCAAATCTAATTTTTGGTTCAAATTTAGATTTGGATTACAATGTATTATTATAATTCATCTGTTTATGTAATTACTGATAGGTACATCTGGCTAGTAACTAAAATATATTAAATATGTCCTCTAATTTTAATTTGATGCTGGAACTCTTGGCATGTCTAATAAAAACTGATGAAATCCAGGGAGTCTTAAATTTAAATCAAAGGTATTACATAAATACATACATACATGCATGCATACATACATATACATATGTGTGTTAGTTTTATGACACACAACAGAACTCATGGTTTTCTGTCTAGATGGTCTCTGGTGATGAGCTGAAAGGCAGAAGAGGAAAACAGTATGCTTCCTCCCTTAATTGGGGCCCTAACAGGGTAGAGCTGAGAAGCCCAGCAAATGAGAATTCAACACAGTTCTTAAAGCTATAAGAACATAGGCTCATATATATTGTCAACCCAATATAAGGCTGAATATCCTAACATACTTCCCCTTGGGTTGATCAATATATATTCACATCCTTAAGCCATAAGCACCACAACACTCCTTGTGCTTTATTGCTCCTTGAGCCTTCATAAAATGGTCAGCCACATTATTTTCTGACAAACAGTATATAAGCTTTACCATTTCATCCTTTATACACTCTCTCACATTTAAATACCTAATATAGCAGTATTTATTTATTTTATTTTTATTATTTATTTTATTAAATTTGTATAACCACGCCTCTCTCCCCGAAGGGACTCAGGGTGGTGCACAGAAAATTAAAATAGGAAATATAAAATGTAGCAATAATAAATACTAAAAACAAATTAAATACGAAATACCCTGTGCTAAAATTCCCTAAAACTCTTACCCATTAAAATCCAATTAAAACAATTTAGAGTAACTGCTTTACACTTCAAAACCAGATTGTCTCAAACCATATAGACTCTTCTCTAACAACTAACAGTGATGTTGTTTAGCCTTCTTCATAACCCATTGGCCTCTGCATATTTAACGGTGCATGCAGATGCTCCGTCTCTCTGTCCAAGTGATTGATTACCTACTTGTGTCTATCTGCCCACACTAATGCTGCCCTTGAGAGTAGTTGCCTTTAAACCTGGTGTATACACATCGTCATACACATCGTCATAATCAGTTACAGACTGATTAACTCCCTGTGCCATCTATCTTGCTTTATATGTAACCTTTCCTGATATTCCTGTATTCTTTTTATTTATCCACTTGGAACCTATTATGTTTTTCTCTTGTGATTTTGCAACTGTCTCACAAACTTCCAGATTCTTCTCTGATTTCAACTCTTTCTCAATTGCAGCTCTCCACACCTTCTGATCGTCCTTTGGGCATGTTGGTAATTCAGTGTATGTTGCAGGAACCTTCGTTGTCTGATAGACCATAGTCACCTGATAATGATCAGGTGGCCTGGTTTTTCTTTTTGACATCCTTGGCAGTTCAGGACTTGTGGATGGACTTTTCACCTTTATGTGTTCCTGCTCTCTTTCCTCCTTTTGAGTAGTCTCAACTGCTTTTTCCCTCTCTACATGTGTATTTCCAGTTTTTGATTCAAAATCTATTTCTTTTCCATTCTGCAGTTTATCCCAGTTTAAATGTTCCATGAACTTTTTATTCGTACTGTGAATCATCCTCATTGTGCCTTTCTTCCAAAACCTGTATGACTTATGCTTTGCATTGTAACCAACAAAGATTAACTGTTGTGCTCTAATTTGCCCCTTCTGTCTTAACTGTGATGGTATATGCACCCGTGTAGGTGACCCAAATGTGTGAATATAACTCAGATCATTCTGAGTTATATTCCATACACATTATGGCATACAGCATTAGCTACATGATTATCAGTTAACACATTTAACCATCCTTCAATTTTCCAGTAACCTTGGTTCCACACTTCTCTATCAAACATTCATTCTCCTTGAATGTTACTGTATATCCTAGCTTAACCAACACTCTAACAGACAGTAAATTAAACTTTAGCTTAGGTACATACAGCATATGCAATTCCTCCTGTACATATTTACATTTAGCCATTCCTTTCCCAACTGCT
>JAPKID020003738.1:0-12136 GCA_026931265.2 Tropidonophis doriae
GAATGGAGATTTTGCAGTATCCTTCCCCTGGAGTGGGGAGGGAATGGAGATTTTGCAGTATCCTTCCCCTGGAGTGGAGAGGGAATGGGGATTTTACAGTATCCTTCCCCTGGATTGGGAGGGAAAGGGGATTTTGCAGTATCCTTCCCCTGGAGTGGGGAGGGAATGGGGATTTTACAGTATCCTTCCCCTGGAGTGGGAGGGAAAGGGGATTTTGCAGTATCCTTCACCTGGAGTGGAGAGGGAATGGGGATTTTACAGTATCCTTACCCTTCTCGCCCGCCTGGCAATTTTACCTTTCAGGGCTTAAGGTACGTAGGCATGAATGGCTGCAGACAGTTACAGATGAGAGAAGGCCCCAGTTCATTATTCTCACCTTTTATGGTCTCTGAGACTAACGCCGTAGACTATTTAACTGAAAAGACCATTTCACATTTTCCTATTATTGCATGTCGAATATAACTGAAGAACGGACTTCGCGATAATGTGACCTATCAGGGTTTTCACTTTGATGCCTACCATATGTGCCGGACCATGAAGTCCATTAATTCTAAGTCATCACGGTCAATATACTGTGAATTAGTGGGCAGGAGTTCAGATTCTTCTAGATTAAGCTCTTCTAAGGTTGATCTCTCCGCCAATGTATTTATTAATACATTGGCTGAGATATTGACCTTGGAAGAGCTTAATCTTTGCAGGAAGTCATATTCTAAAAGAGAATTTGAGGAATTTGTCTCCTGATCAAGCAGGGGGGGAGGGGGTTGGACTAGAAGACCTCCAAGGTCCCTCCCAACTTTATTAATACATTGGCTGAGATATCCGTTCCGACCTAGGCTTCCCCAAAAAGCACGAAGCAGATTCCTGGTCCCAACAAAAAAACCTTTATTCAATGAATGTGAATTCCTCTCCTTCACCTTCTGCAAGTTCTGGCCAACATTATTTCAAAAGAGCATTTATGACCACAGACCTTATCTAGCTTGGAAAGCAGCCATGTCAATATTTCCCAAATGAGGTGCTGTGCAAGGAAAGGCTGGACAAAAAGTCTCTGAGATTCACGGACAGATCTTCACACTCCTGAAACGACTGAATGAATGAATGGTTTCCTGCAAGAGCCCACTCCGCTTTCACTCCTCTTTTATTCACTCTGGGAGGGGCCAATCACCATCCAGCTGTAACGTTACTCCCAAGTCAACCCTGATTTCTGGGCTGTTCTGTTCTTCTGGCAGCTCTGTGCATGCACACAATGGGAACAGGCTCCAACTGTTCCTCTGCCCCACTGATTTCTGACTCCGAAGGCACCTTATCACTGCCAGACGGCCTCGGCCCCCTCTCTGCCTCCGACACAGAGCCCTCCTCAGAGCCTTCCCCAGTCTCCAGGACTGGCCCAGGTTCCTCCCCAACCCTCCTCACTGTCTGAATCTGCTGCCAGATCCACTGGCCACTGGCGGGCCACAACAATATCAATCTTATAAGAGCTTAATCTTTGCAGGAAGTCTTCCTATTCATCAGGAAATCCTAAAAGAGAATTTGAGGGATTTGTCCCCTGTTCGAGCTGGGGTGGGGGTTGGACTACAAGACCTCCAAGGTCCCTCCCAACTTTGTTATTCTGCAAGTGTGCAATCCACGAATACATGTAATACATGAACTCAGGATTATGAGAAAACATCAGCTGGTGCCGTCTTCTTAAGGATCCAGCATGTTTTCCTAAATAACGCCGGGAAGATTGATGTTATGTTTCAGGAGTCAAAGAATCTCTTTGCTTTTCCCCTTTGAGATTGGAATTTGAAGTAGGTGAAACCAAATCCCCATCGTTTTTCACCCACCCCCGAAGAACCCCGTTTTCTAAGCCTGCTTTAAGAGGACATCCTCAAGAATCAGCAAAAGAAACATGAAAGGCGACTTCTGCCTTGAAAGACGTACCTAACCAGCAAAAGCCAGTTTGACGTTCATGCCATCACACATTGATTGGGCGCATCGGCAGCCGCTCTCTGCTAACCACCGCTCTCTCAGTGTGTGCCTGCATCTTTTGTTTTGCATAATTAGGCAGCTTGTTTGACAGTTTTCACAGCTTTTCTGCAGAAACTTGGCGCGCTTCAGAAGAAGGGCCAGCTGTAACTCAAACCGGGGGGTTGAGCGGTGTGAAACGGCTTCCCATCGATGCACGGGTCGTAAATTCACCGGGTTGCACAAAAATCATTCGGCTTTTGTGGCTGTTGAGCTTGAGCATGTTTGTTCAGGTACATCAGGGGTGTCAAACTCGATTTCATGGAGGTCCAAGTCAGGGTTGTGTTTGACCTCGTGGGGGCTTGGGCGGGGTATGGCCAGCTCGATGTCACTCGTGTCAGGGATGCCTGTGGTGGCGCAAGTGCTCTGCCAGAGAAAATGGGCCTCCCGAGGCTCTGTTTTTGGCTACGATGGCATCCTGCAACTCTCTGCCGGCAAAAATGGAGTTCAGGAGAGCCGTCCCTGGCCTCTCCCCAGCTCCGTTTTCACTGGCAGAGGTGCCATGGGCTGGTCGTTTGTGGTCTCCAGGGTGATCTAAGCACCCCATGGGCTAAATCCGGCCCCTGGGCCTTGAGTTTGACACCCCTGGGCTACATCCCTGCCTTGGACTGCAGTTATGTTGGAAAACTGTCAGATAGGCCAGAAGGAGGGGTCAAACAAGGACCTTGCTTAGAATCCTTGCACAGCTAACAAGGAGCCTAACCTTGATCTCCCTTATCTGGCCATTCCCAGGGCAAAGCAAGCAGTCTGGGAGGGAAAGTCTTGTCACATAGGCATTAAACCATAAAGCTATTGGCTTTATCTATTAACAAGTGGCTCTGAAGACATCTGAAAGAACGCAGCGATCTGCCTTCCTAGAAATTACGATTCGCATCTGGTAGCTCCCCGTTATTTACCATAGCTCTTACAATCGTTGCAGAGGCTTCCTATTCGCTTCCATCCCTGTTGAAAAAGTAGTCGCCCTTTTCATTTGGAATTTAATAAACAGGACTTGTTCCCTTTCAGGGATGCCTTTTGCCCACACGAATCTAATTTAGTTCTTCAGTTAAGGCCAAGGTTGTAAGGAGCCACGTCCTCGGCCGTGCCAAATTAAGT
Organism: Tropidonophis doriae; assembly: GCA_026931265.2. Lineage (NCBI taxonomy): Eukaryota > Metazoa > Chordata > Lepidosauria > Squamata > Natricidae > Tropidonophis > Tropidonophis doriae. Next base: position 3,100 of record JAPKID020003738.1, read on the forward strand.
TCTTGTCTCCACTGCAGGCCACATCTGAAAGGCAAGAGCCTGGCTTTTTTTTACAGCTCCGGTTTTAAAACGGCCCCCCGAGCTGGAAATGCTTTTGTTTACGGAGATGGCCAGGCGGAGGGTTTTTTTGATAGCTCTTAAGTACGCATCGGCTTCATAAAATATGAAAAGCCATGCGTGCAGATTTAAATTAAGGATGTCAAGTACAATTACTGTGTTTTCCGTCGGAGGAGCGAGGGTCAGCAATAATTGATATTGAGAAGAGACTTCCGGACAGCACTCAGGGCTCACTTCTGAGGTGGGTTGCACCTTCCTTTGATAAAGGAGATTAATCAAGGTGCGTTATCTGCAGAGACAACTTAAGGCTTTGAGACAAGATTCGGGCCGCTCTTCCTCTCCTCCGGCTGTCAGGATTTCAAGAAAAGAAAGAAAGCAATCGATCAATCCATCTTCTGGCTTTCTCCTCACTTCCTTGGGCTCTGCAAAGCTACCGATCCATTGTTTGAGTTGGATCAATTGCTTATAGGGAAGGGTGTAGGCATTCTGTTCTGTTCTGTTCTGTTCTGTTCTATTCTATTCTATTCTATTCTATTCTATTCTATTCTATTCTGTTCCTTATTCCATTCTATTCCTTATTGTATTCTATTCCCTATTCTATTCTATTGTATTCTTTATTCTATTCTATTCCTTATTCTTTCTATTCTATTCTGTTCTTTATTCCATTCCATTCCATTCTTTTCTTTATTCTATTCTATTCTATTCTATTCCTTATTCTGTTCTGTTCTGTTCTATTCCATTCCATTCCATTCCATTCCATTCCATTCCATTCCTTACTCTATTTTATTCCTTATTGTGTTCCATTCCATTCCATTCCTTATTCTATTCTATTCTATTCTATTCTATTCTATTCTATTCCTTATTCTGTTCTATTCTATTCCATCCCATTCCATTCCTTACTCTATTTTATTCCTTACTGTGTTCCATTCCATTCCATTCCATTCCATTCTAGATCATGTGAATCAAACTGAACCCGAAGAATCTTTTTCGGATCCTGGCTTCTGCCTTAGATTGAAGATATTTGGTTGCCTTAATTTGCAAAAAGCTTTCCTGATGCTTTTCAGATAGAAACAATATGTGTTCCTTTTCCTTTTCTTCATCTTTCCGAGGGGACAGGTGTATGCGTGCTTAGCCCCATGCATTTTTAGAAATCTTAGAGAAACCATGGGTTGTTTGTATGTTGGAGATATTCAAAGTATTTTCTTTTTTTCCTTTTGATATAGATCTATTTGTTTGGTTGCCAGCAATCAACATACCCAGAATGATTTTAATTCTCAAAGGAGTTTTCTCTGTTTAACGTAAACTTCTGGTATTTGTGGGGGAGGGGGGAAGAAAACAGAATCCACAGTTACCTGTAATCTTTTCAGGGTTGGTCCTCATTGCTTCCATAAACTGGCTCATGGTTCGTAGCTCTTCCCAGAATCTGCCCAAGTCTCTTTCGTTGATTTCAAGCAACACTTCTTGAGCATCTTGATATACTCTTGCTAAACTGAAATGGACAATAGTAGAGAAGTAAAAGTTGCTTAAGGCTATTCCTTATGACTATCTTGTAGAAATCAGCCATTCTCACTCTGCAGAGCACTGGGAGAATAAGACTAAGGTAAAGATTTGTTTCTTTTCCATATTTGTTTTTGGAACTCATTGATCATTCCTATTTATTTATTTATTTATATTTCATATTTCTAAGCCACCCATTTCCCTTAGTCAGTTTGCTTTCTGTTTATAAACGGTGGCTTGTCGTATCAATGTTGGTGGGAGTACTCTTAGTGGTTAAAGTATTGTTTGGTGCATTTCTTAATAAGAATGAAAGAGAGATGAAGAGAAGGTTAGCAGGAAGCAAGTAGACAGAATCATTTCATTATAAATGGTAAAAAAAACCAACCCCAAATTAACACATTATTTCAAAGTTTGGAAATTAATGAACAAAGAAATAATATTGGATATTATATATTTAAATAATATTTAGATGAAGGACAGATCTTACATGGATGTCAAACTTCTATCTGGAAAAATAAGAATTACAACTAAAATGCATGTAAGGTCTATCTTTGCTTTTATTCACTGACTTGTGTGGATCACCAAACTGGGTTATAAACCTGGGTTGTTATGATTTTGTGCAATTCAGAGAACTGGTAAAATCGACCACAAGCTAACCCCACCCACCCTGTGTTGAATGCTGCTTCTCTGTACTGCACGTTTTCCGGATGGGACTTAGAGGAAAGCGGCGGCTCACAGCTGCTAAATTGCACAAGAGACACTCTCTTTCCCAGCAAGGGCAGCAGAGGAGAGAAGCAGTTGCTGCCCCGGAGAGCAGAGATGGAGTGGAGAAGGCCTTAAAAGGCTACTCAGTTGTCCCTCGCCTTGTGGTGGAAGCCACGCATGCGCAGTAGCCATGCGCACATGCATGTGTAGAGGCTGCGCATGAGCCGCTTCTATGCATGCAAATGTGTGTTCACATTTTTGGTGAACCAGTTGTTAAGTGGGCTGCATCTTACCACTGGTTATAGGATACGTAATATTTAAAATATCAAAGTCTGCCACATGTGAATCTTTCCTCTTCCTGCCTAAAAGACAAGGAGATCCTTTACTTACTCACATGGAATTATTATAGTTGGAGACGACACCTGGAGATTCTCCACGGGTGGGGCTTTTGAAACATGGGTTGTTCATGTTACAAAAGATGCCCTGTAACCATGGCAGAGTTCCTGCAGAAGGCATTGCTTTATTTGGAAAGTGACCTTCATATAAGAAACAAACACATGGCATGAAACATTAGCATTGATAATCAAAGCCAGTTGCAATGAAAATATTTTACTTATACAAACAATTTTTGCTTTGGGGGGGATAAGATATATACCTATTCAATTTGACTTAAACTGAAACTTTTGACTTAGATATCCATGGCTTAACATTTCACTTGTGAAGAAGCTGGATATAGAAGTTAAGTCTGTAACTAGTGTGCAAAATGGCTGACGTAGCTCAGATGGGTAGAAATAGATCAGCTTTTCAATGGGATTGGGGTATTGACTGTTTCCCTCTTAGAAGAGCTAGATGGGGATAAGTATAGATCCGTGATGGCGAACCTATGGCACGTGTGCCACAGGTAGCACATAGAGCTATTTCTGAGGGCATGTGAGTTTTGCCCTGTCAGCTCCAGCCACATGCACCTGCTGGCCAGCTGATTTTTGGCCTTGATTTTTGGCCTTTTTTCACCCTGAAGTTTCCCTGAAGCCTCCGGAGGGCGAAAAAGTCTGCTTGATACAAACATGCTGACCTGCATTCATTTCATCATCACTGCTGAGCAAGTGGTTTTATCTCTTGTATTTTTTACTATAATAAGAGAGCTTGACTGTACATACATGAAGGTATCCTGTCATCTTTATTTTTATTGGATTTACACGCAGAGCCCAAAAGGATACATGTGGTGCGCCCTCCAATTTTTCCTCATAACAATAAATATGTGAATTAGATTGGACTGAGAGATAGTAACTGTCCCAAAATTATCCCATGAGGGTGGACTAGAACCTATACGTCCCTTACATTGGATCTCAGTTCTTTTATTTTAATCATTTTATCACCATAACAAGCCTGTGAGGAAGGTGGGGTTTAACTGCAACAGAATAATAGTCGTCTAATGTCTTTCCAGCCATTTCTTTGTCACTGCTGCTTTTTTAGCTAAAAATATTTTTCCCCTTCAGTGTGTATTGAAAACACAAGGGGATGAATACTTGTATTAGAGCAGGGGTTTCCAACCTTTGCAACTTTAAGTCTGAAGGACTTCAGCCCCCAGACTTCTCCAGCTTTGCTGGCTGGAGAATTCTGGGAGCTGAAGTCCTTCAGACTTAAAGTTGCTAAGGTTGGAGACACCTGTATTAGGGGACTGGCTGTGGGTGGGATGATTTCTGGGTTTCCATAACCTAGAGCAACTGGAAGAGGGGCATTTCTGGAGCAATATAGTTTTTGCACTCCTCTGTTTATCTGCTGAAGAAAGAGCACAGATTGAGACTTCTACTTTTTTGTATCTTTTTCTCTGCATTGTGAGGAAAACAGAAGTTAAGATAAGCTTCAAATGGACTTGGGAAGAAGTGAGGAGGGAACCATGGCATGGCCAAGTTAAGACTGGAAGTAAAGTATGACCTAAATTGGGAATATCATTATGTTCGCATCTTCATGAATCCCCCAAGCAGCAACAAATCAAGCACGGAAATGCTTTCTGGATGATGTAATCTCCTATCCTTTTTCCATCTGGAGAGTCAAAGGCTGGTCAACCCTTGATTTCCCTTCCCCCTCAAATTTAAATTTGAGATTGAGAATAGCAGAGGCATTGATCTCCTACTTCCTTCCTAACCGACACTACCAGATTCTGTTCAACCAGTAGAAACCTAAGATCCTCTGGATACCCGATTACTTTTGATTTGATTTAAATTTCACCAAGAAGGATCCTATCCTTCCTTTAAAAAAATGAATATAAATAACACTCTTACATTCATGTTTGTGGTAGACTGGAGTAACTTTCCTCAGCCATACCAAGACAAGAAATAAAGAAACTGGCCATAGAAGTTCAACCAGCAGACGAAGCTGGAAAGGAAAAAAATAACTATTAGATGAATCAATTCCATAAAGAGTTTGAGAAATGGCATTCATTCCATCTGACTTAGTAAATTTGCTTCTAATACAAAGCATAATTTAACAATTTTAACAAATGAAAATGCTAAAAGTAGTTCTGAAACCACGCATCTCTACATTATTAATTATATAGCTATCAAAAAAGGCTACAGTACCGTTACCATTCCTAACCTTAAATACCTCACATCACTCTTTTTAATCCACATATATCACAAACACATCTCAGAGATAAAAATAGCCAATGTTTAAATTAATAATAATTTTATTCAGCATTTATGTGAGCAAGTTACTAACTGGGTAACATTTTAGAAGTTAAAATCTTCAGCTTCAGAAGTTTTCTTCCTAAGAGGACAAAAACATAATCTTACAGGTACATTTACTTACAGGATCATCCAAGAAAAGGAGGACATGTCCAGCTTTTTGTTCTCCATGTTCAATTTCTGGAAACCATAGCCTTAAAATCAAATATTGCTTGGCTTTCTAAATGTCTTATGTGGTGTTTTATTTTGGACTGTTTTTACAATAGCAGTGATTTAAGCTTTCATGTTTTCAGTGCTAAAATTTCCTACGTATTTCCAAATAAGTGTAGGACAGTGATGGTGAACCTCTTGGGCGTGGCATGTCAAAAATTCAGAAAATGCCTAACTTGATTCCAATAGTGTATCACCCCACCCCACCCAAAAAGAAACAATCCTCTGTCTCTTCCCCCTCTCCCAGTTTAGGTTGAACAATGGCACTCAGCGGCAGCAGGAAGGCTGGGCCTGAGGTAGAAACCTGAGCTTCAACTTTGGCCCTACTGCCATCCCACTGTCACTTAAAAAGGCCACCTTCCACCATCCCCCAAAGTACGCAAGCTGTGGGGGATGGTGCCATTGCCCTCAGCATTCCCCAGAATCTGTTGTGTGTTGCTTATATTCAGGTGATGTTCTTTTTCTATTTACCGGCCTCTGAGGCCTACCTGAGGCTGCTCTGGATTTCCTGAGGCCTTCGTTCTTAAAGTGACTTCAGAGAATGCTCTTCTGCAATCTCTGCAGCTTCCAAAAACCATGTGAAACCATGGCCCATTCTTCCACCATTTTCAGAGGCTCCAGAGGCCTTGCAAGAGTGTGACCCTCTCACGTGATTTCTGAAAGATACGGAAGCTGCCCACTCCCCATTCCTGCAAGGTTTCCACAGCCTCTGAAAATCGTGCCTGCTTTCATGAATAACAACAATTGGGTGTGGGTGAATGTTGGCATGTCACCCAAAATGTTACAGCATGCCACCTTTGTTACATCCCTATAACTGCCAAAATGGTTTACACCAAAGTCTTCTGTTCAGATGGGAACAGAGATTCGATTTGATTGCCTAACAGTCTGACGGCTCCCTATAAAAGGGCTGCTGTCAGACAGTACCTTCGCTGGTTTGTACAGAGTTGTCTTGTTGCTAATAAAGAGCTGTTGTTGCAACTACCTAGTCTGTCCTTCCATTCACCTGACTTAACAACCTTTGACATATGTGTCATAGGTTGGCCATCATTGGCATAGGACCAGGTTGAGCATTCAAGGCATTTGCTGTCCAGTAACCATGAAGTCGAAGACAGTGACAATAAACACAGATAGGATGGCACTATTCATGTTTGGTTCCTTCAGCATTCTGTATTCCAGAGTTGAAAACAACAATCTCATATTTTAAAATGTTCTGCTGTTAATTTTCAGAGTAGAGTGGCTTATTAGAGTTGACTTAAAGGAAACCGAAGAAAGAGCATTAACATTGGCCGCAGGCTTTAATTTTCTCCACCCAACCCTTAGAAAAGCTTCAGGATGTTTGGACTGTGGGATGGTGGTGGGCATATATGTGGATTAATTGATTGAAAAAATGGAAATGTGCAGGATAATAAAAGAGCAGAGTTTTGAACTTGCCTCTTAAAATCAGTTTTTTTTGCTGATGTAAATTGTCATATTAAAATCCAGTAGATCAGAACAGCTTCAGTAGTAGTTAAAGGTACTAAACTGGCCAGTCTTATATATGCCAAGAAAATATAATTAGCAAATTAGTTATTCCATTAGCTTCATCCCAATTTGAATAATTGTTCTATCACCAATTTTTATTCAAAATTGAAGTGAGGTTTCACTGTAGCAACAAGGTGTGTGAAATTGCATTTCCTCATAGCCTGTTTTAAAACTGAATTGGAGAAATGCTGTATCTCTAGGTAAGGCTTCAGGTGTGGGTGTGTCCAAAAGTGTAGTCCCAACCCTTTTCCCTCTGGCTTGCATCTGTAGCCATTATTTCTTTTCCAGGTAGGATTTGCCAGGTCCATCCGTCACTGCTTTGTTTACTGTTTAAACATTGTTATTGCTTTTAATCTGTTTAGTTTTATAGCTTAAATGCAGTTTTATAGATTGTTTTAACCTTGATTGCGACCCATCCAGAAGTTGGGCTATAAATGCTTTAAATCAATCACACAATCACTCAATCCAAAATAATATTTTGTCATTTAGTCATTTAGTCCTAAACATATGAATTCTTTCCTTTCTCCCAACCACTTTTCTTTTCCCTTCACCCCCCCCCCCGTACAATACACCACTGTAATGCACTTCTGTAAAGTATTATGAAATGTATAGTAGATTGCAAATAACCAAATATCCAAAGACTTCGTCAATTTCAAGATAAGTTTAATTCACTCAAATCCTAAGGTTTAATCTATAACCTTCAAATGGTCTGGTATGCTTTGGTCTAGAGACAATTGCTTAACAAACTCCAGTTCTTTGAAGAACCACAGCAGATGAAAAGATTTAAATCTTTGGACAGTTGCTTCCTGTAGGAAAAGTCCACTGGCTATTTTTATCTTCCAGCCCTGTTTTCTATTTGAGTCAGTGTATAACAGGGTGTCAAGAGAAAATGAATCTCTCTAGAATTTTCTACACTGATGCATTGAAGTTGGGTAGGTTCAGTCTTCTTTCTGGGCAGGCCTTCTGTAACAAATCAATTTAGTACATCTGAACTATTCTAAACTTCACATTAAAATATTTGATCAGAACAGATTAATCATAAAAACATATCTTATTTCACCTTTAAAATATATGGAATGCAGGGAGTCTTCAGCTTACGACCACCATTGAGCATGAAATTTATATTGCTAAGTGAGAAATTTGTTAGGTGTGCTTTGCTTCACAACTTTTCTTGCCACATTTATTAAGTGAATCACTGCAGTTGTTAAATTAATAACACGATTGTTAAGTGAATCTGGTTTCCCCACTGACTTTGCTTGTCAGAAAGTTGCAGAAGATGAGGACTCTGCAACCATCATAAATGTGAGTCAATGGTCAAGCATCCGAATGTAAATCATGTAACCATGGAGATGCTGCAACCGTCACAAGTGTGAAAAATGCTCATGTCACTTTTTTCAGTGCCATTGTAACTTCAAAAGGTCTCTAAGTGAACCGTTGTAAGTTGAGGACTACTGGTATAAAGGGCGTTTGAATCTAATTCTGTTTCTCTGAAAGAATTTGAAGCATACATATCTGTTTTATGTTTTGTAGAGATGCATTAAGTGCTTACTTTTTGCCGTTTTCGCAGTATCCAGTTTTTCCATAGAAGAAGTCTAACCTTTCTGAAGAAACTCATTCTGAAGCAGTGACCGCATCGCAAATTTGAAGACCAAAAATCATTTGGAGTCTGGAGACCAAAAATAGGTTGGTATTATCTTCTCACATAAGCCTCTGAATCCTACAAATAAATGAATTGATTAGCAGATATTCCTATGTGGCTTTGAAGCTGCTGAACTGAAATTTTTATACAAGTTGTAAATCTGTATCTAGACCCAGTCATAAAACTACAGGGTTTCAGAAGTGAGTTAGTCTTGATCTTTTTTTCTGCCCCATGAATTTATGCTATATATTGGGTAGGATTCTTTTTTTCATCTGCCAGATGACCCACCTGCATGCACTTCAGATGGATGAGATGAACCACAGTGGTGCAGTGGTTAGAGTGCACTACTGTACGCCACTTCTGCTGCCTGCCGGCTGCCTGCAATTTCGCAGTGCAAACCTCATCTGGCTCAAAATTGACTCAGCCTTCCATCCTTCTGAGGTCAGTAAAAATGAGTGCCTTTATTGTTGGGGGCAATATGCTGATTCTGTAAACCGCTTAGAGAGGGCTGGAAAGCACTGTGAAGTGGTATATAAATCTAAGTGCTATTGCTATCACCTTCAACATCAGTTTGGGAGCAACAAATTGCAGAATAATCAAGTAGTTAGTAGGTTAACCTTCTTTTATGTTACAGATAGTGTTCCTTATGCCCTAGGACAGGGGTGGGCAAACTTTGCAACTTTAAGTCTTTGCTAGCTGGAGAATTCTGGGAGCTGAAGTCCTT
>JAPKID020003739.1:0-12135 GCA_026931265.2 Tropidonophis doriae
TATTCAGAATTAAAATTAATTGATTCACAGAGTATTTATTATTCAATCATGTAAAAAAGTATACTAACCCCATTAGATACTAACCTTTTGTTCATGAAAACCTCTAAGTTTTTAACAAACAAAAAATAGTGTAATTGATTTACATCAGAGGTGTAGAACCAATTACAAAGAGGATTGGGGAAAGAAACACTTGTGCAAAGGATCCTAAATATATTTGATTTTTATTTAATCATTTACTATAAGCCATTTTGGGAGACCTACTATCCTAAAAGAATATAAATTATTGTAATCAATCAATCAATCATCCAACAGGCCCTGTTGAACAGGATTCAAACAAAGTACACATTTATAAAAACTTCCAAGAGAAGCCACAAGTGGTTGTGCACTAGGGTGGCTACAGTCCAGATTGCTCCTGAGAACATACACAGACTGACTTTTAAACAATCCTAAAGGAATTATTTCTGCTAGTTGAAGTACTGTAAAAGAGTAAGTATCTTCATTCCTGCAATGCAATGCAATGCAATCAAATACTTTCTGTGGTCAATGCACAATGCAACTGTTCTGCTACATTATAGTAGAAGTAAACCCAAACCAAGTCAGTAATCCGTGTTTATCCAACCTTTTATTTACATGGACACTATTGGTCAACATAAGCGGACAAGTTATACACAGCTTCCTTACCGAAAGATGGCTTTGTTGAGATATTCTGCATGTGTTCTGTAAATTTCTTCCAAATTCCCCACAGAAGACAATTTATTCCCAAATTCGCACCAAGTGACATGCAAAATCTGATTGGCAATGTAACCTTGAATAACTTTCACAAAATGCTGCATTTCATGCTTATAAAGCTGCAATTGTCGAAACTGGACTGAGTTTGATGCATGTTTTACTAATGCTGAAAAACAAATATTACATTTAATCATTCAATCACAGGGTCTGAAAATATAGTTATTTATTTTAAAACGAGACATGGTATTTTAGAAGCAAAATTTAATAGAAAAAAGGATAAATGTAATTTAAGATTAATGAATCACTGCTAAAATGCAATGATGTTTAATAAAATATTACATGATCAATAGAATGCATGCAAATGTACTTCAATGGAAAGAAAGAAATATTTGGCACAAGTACGCCAATCAGTCTTACCAGTTCGCTTTAAGTGGAACCAGACATCTTTAAGAGTCCATACCATATGTTTCAGCTGTAGCAGGAAGGAGAATATCTTGTTATATTTATTCATACAGTTTTCAGTAATTACAATATTTAAGGGCCAGTCCACCTAAAAGAAAAAGAAAATAATTGTCACTGCACACAAATCTGTTATTTCGCAAACTTTTGAGATAAAAGTTTTAAAAAAACCCACAAATATGCATTCATAAAGAGTATCGGGAAATACACAGAATCAATTATTCTAATAAATCAACATGGCTTTGGAACAGCTGCCCCCAACCTTTTGGGCATCAGGGACCAGTTCCCTGGAGAGAAGTTTTTCCACGGACTGGTGAGGGCATGGTTTTGTATGCTGCCTGCATCCTGCAGATAGAGATTTATTTGTTTCTGTGGTCCGATTTGTGGCATGCTGCAGCCTGGTGGATCAGGTTGGGACCCCTGCTTTAGTCGAAAAGTTCCATGCGCATCTCACCTTGTATCGTAGGTCCAAGCAGGCTAGGGCATCAGGCGCATTGGGTTTGAACATGTCTGGGAGGTATTTCAGTGCAAAAGAGAGGTTAGAAGCCAAGTGACTGTCCCCATGAAGACTGTACTGAAGTGCCTTATTCAAGATGGAATTGAGGACTAATGGATTCAGAAGTTCACCAGGTGTCTGTCCTGATCCCAGCTTGAATGAGAAAATAGCATATTAGAGGCTGAGAATTCACTGGGCAGGATGTAAGCAGAAGTTAAGCATGCTGTTTATTACCAGAAAATCTCCCTGTGCCAAAGTTTCCTATAATGCACAGTTCCTAGAGTGGCTGTGTGCTCTTGACCGTCATTGGAAACACAATCATGAAATGGCTATTTTCTGACCTACCATCAGTTTACAGCAAATTCAATACCTTTTCAAAAAGCAAATCGCTGAGTGATTGAGCAAATTCTCCATCTTCCATTAACAGAAAATGCCTCAATGCTTCAAAATGTTTCTCAACATTCAATTCCACAAAATAATAGTCCACAATGGCTTTGTTCACAAGGGAAACACTAGAAAAAAGAAATAGATGATGCAGATTTTAAAATGTAGAATTAAAATTGTAAAAGTGCTCATTATAAAAGGGGAAGGGAAAAACCTCATAAGCTAGACTATGATAAAATGAACTGAATCATAAATCAAGCTGTGAAATATATTGAAGATAATCACCCTTTTGATCCTGTTTATAGAATTAATGGTTAGTTTCTACAAAAGAACTTACTAGAATAGTTCAACATCCTTTGGTTGCTTTTCAAGTAAGGATGTACCATGTGTGCTGAAAATAAAAAATTCCTTTCAAATGCGCCTTATTTTTCACCCTAACTCTTCATCATATTTGTATGTAATTCTTTTGGCCCGATGAAGAAAAGAGGAAATATGCTACGATATTTATAGATCTAATACAAGTTATTATATGATATATATATGACATGATATACATTGTTTCTGCAGTAATCACTAAATTGTCTATACTATTGACTCAATAAAAGGAGGGGGAGATTTGTCCTTAACAAAACAATATGAACAGAAGAACAAAGGACTCTTACATATTGACTTAATAGTTCCAATACTACTTACTGAGAAACTAAGGGGGTAGTGATTGACCGTTTCATCAGCACAGGAAGTGATAAGAGCTCACTTAGTTGTACAGCTGTTTCATCTGTTGCTGATTGTACTGAAGGATCCACAGGGAAAGTGTAGGATCTGGGGATCATGTGATGTAAGAGATGGGAAACTGGAAGCTCGGCTGCATTACAGATAAAACAAAAATGTGTAAGGCGAAACATCATTATTTTTAAAGATTATCAAAAGGTAAAATACAATAAATCGAACAATCAATATGTAACAATCTGTAGTTTGCCCTCACCATCTACTTAGTATATAGATAACAACCATAAAGTAATGGAAGTATTTATAAAATGCTGTTCAAAAAGTTGAAAACTGAATGGAATCACAAATGCCAAAGAGTAGAAAGATTTACAGTAAATTAGATTATTAATCATGGGAAGAAAAAAAGTATACAGAAACATAACAACCGTCAGACAGGGACACTCCAAATCAAATTTTCAAGGATTGGAAATTTCTCTTCTGGATCATCCCCAGAAGTTAATCCTAAACTAGAAGCAAGTTAAAATGTTCCAGATGAAATCTGGGGTGGATTATGTTTGGAGCATTACATGGAGCTTCCAAAGTGGATAATTAACTTCCAGGAAAACATCCAGAATAGATACATTCCTCATAACATTCAGCTCTGCACAATCTTAATCAGAGATTAGAGAATTGTACATTTTTGCAGGCCCTAAAATACTTACAGATCATGCACTAAAGTTTTATCTACTGTGGTGGCCGTACAATTAAGCATGTTAAACATTAACTTATTACTGAGCCTCTCTTTTCTCACAGACTTTAGAATTAAATCAAATTAGGACTAAAAAAAGATTTTAAAAACTCACCCTCCCTAGCTTTAACAAAGTTAGTGGTCATTGATGTAGAACGTCTACAGCAAATGTGATCAACCCACGGACAGTATGCGGTCCTGAACAGCTAGTTATGCAGCCCAACAAGATTGGAAACTTTTAACACTATTATGTGATATTTTAAGTGATACTGTATTATATATTTTATATGTGGCCCAAGACGAATTCACTCTTCACTCAATGCAGATCAGGCAAGCCAAAATGTTTGGATACCAATGATCTAAAGATCATAAACTCCTCACCCTTGAGCTACTGAGTTTATATAAATATATATAAATTATCTTCTTTGAAAGAGTGTATCATATCAAGCAGTTTCACTCTCTTAATGCAACTCCTTTTGAGACTACTCACACATAAATTCATATTGATCCTGGTATTTTTCCAGGCAATATTGATTAGATAAGGCTTGAAGGTAATCATCTTCTTTCTTCCACATAGCAACACTGGTGCTTTCCCCTTCCTGGTTTTCAGACACGATGACCTCAGAGACAGACGTTTGCTGAGTCACAACACACAATGAGGTGGATTTTTCAGGTTCTTCTACCTGTTGAAAAAGAAATATTGGTATTATAATGTTCCTTCAATTGGTATATTTATGTAGATTAATTCATTTTTCTAAGTTCTAAAATATTCAAATTGACATGAAAATATAATGGAATAATAACAGAAATTTCTCCAGTTTTTCCACAGTGCAAAAAAGTTAGTTTGTTCCTGTATAAACCAACAATTAATTTCAATTAAACATATCCGCATTAAGATCATCACATGGTCTCTAAATCATTCCTTAAAATTGCTAACTCCTTAGCTAGCTAGTTATAAAAGAAGAAAATCCCATTTTAATGCTAAAAGACATAGTGGAAGATAATATCCTCGCCTCCCTTTCTTTCTGTTGGTCAACTGCTCCTTATGGAGACAGCAGACGCCATTGCTATACATTGATGCTGGCATTGCTAAGCAAAATCAGCTGAGTGAAGCAAAGCCTGCTATAAGCAGCAATAGCCAAAGCAGCAATATCAGAATACTACTAGTCTATATTTTTTTCATTGCTGGCTTAGCCTTGAAAGCCTCTGCCGAAATGGTGATTGGAAAGTAAACAATCCTTTGCATTTTGAAACAGTACAAAAAGTTGTAATTCATAAACTGATTCTTCTCACCAGGAAAGGCTGAAGATCTTCATTATCATCTCGGATGACCACTATATGGAAAAAGAAATAATATGGGGGGAAACAGAAGAAATACATAACATTCATACACATAAACTGAACGTCCTTTTTGTATTCAGTTTTTATATTTCATATAAATATTTTATCTTTTAGCCATACTGTATATATCTTTACCTCCCCCAATAGTCACGGAGAAGAGACATTATGTTTGCAGCCATATCTCTTAGTTCAGCTTTAGTATAGTTTTTATTAATATTGTAATATTGGATTTTAATATTTTAACATTTTTAAAGTTCTTTTATAACCTGTAACCTCTTGTTGTTTTTTGTTGTTGTTGCACAAAACTGCTTTCAGCTACTAAATGCCATTCATTTTCCATTCATTTTTATATAAGGGGAGGCATTAAGATTTGTTCAAGTATTAATTCAGACCAGCTTTAACTATTTTAATGTACCTGACAAATCTTTATAATTTTGCTACATAGCTTCCCCAAACATGACCTCCTGACTGCTCCCTTCAATTACAAAAAGTATTGGGGATTGTAGCTCACCATATTAAAGAGCAACAAGTGGGATAAGGGCTGTGCTTGGAAAACTCAGATGATTTCCACTCAGCTATTTGACCACTCTGAACTCAACAGATTTCTTTGGTAGCTGTATCATTATATATTGGTATGTCACTCACCCTGAGGTGCTTCTTCCCTGGAGCTTTCTTCTTGCGTTTTATCCAAGCTAGCCAACCCAATGTCGGGTGGTCCTGTTTCTTGTTCTTCTCCTTTCCCATCAGAGAGTCTTCCATTGTATAGAAATGTCTGTACTGTACAACTTGATGCAGGACCAAAACCTGCTTTAAGGTGAGGTATTGAATCACTGTCAGTTGAAGGAGTCCATTCCCCCAGTGGAATACTGGACTGGGATGCATGTCCAAAGGCACTCCATCGAGGCTTTGAACTCTCAGAATCCGAAACCAGCTCTCCAATTTTAAAATGGGACTCCGAGGCATGGCCATGGACATTCCACCGAGGTCGAGAAGATAGACTTTCGGAAACATTTTCTCCAGTACAGATATTGGTATCCAAAATGTCCCCTTGAGTGTTCCATCGAGGCCTTGCGGCTTCTGTCTTTGGCACATATTCACCGATCTTTATATTAGCGTCTGAAGCATGACCATGAATATTCCACCTGGGTCTCGAGACCTCTACCTCAGAGGCATAGCCTCCAACAGGAATATGCGCTATGGAAACATGCCCATGGATGTTCCAGCGAGGTCGGCAAGTCCGTTCTTCAGAAGCATATTCTCCAACCTTGATGTGTGCATCTGAGGAATGCCCGTGTGGATTTGAATGTGGTTGGGAGAGTTCAGTATGAGCAATGTAGCCTCCTATTTTAATACTCGCATCAGATATGTGGCCATGAATGTTCCACCGAGGTCTCCTGCTTTCAACATTGAAAACATTTTCACCCACCTGAATGTGGCTTTGTGAAACCGAAGGCCTGAGAACAGTGTTAAAGTCATATTCATTACCCAGAGAAGCATGGAAGACTGTGTCTCCTTCTGTAGCCTCTTTGAGCAGAGAATGACTTTCCTTTCTTTGATCACTTAAAGACAGATCTGAATTGATACTTTCCAAAGCTTCCTCCAACAGGTTTGTCTGTTGGGTTGTTTGGAGTTTTTCTTCCTGAGGTGTTGGCAAAAAATCTTCAAAATTCAGACCGAGTTCAGACATATCCTTTGAAAGTGTTGCCAGATCACTGCAGGCAGTTTGAGAAGCAACTTCTGCTTCTTCCAATTCAGAGCAGTCTGTAGGCTGCATATTTAGGGGCTGTGTTAACTCCAATGACTGATCATTTGAAATGTAATTTGTCAATTCAGATTTTGTATCTTTCCCCATTTCCATAATCTTTTGTTGATCAGACTCTAAAGAAGTTACCTTAAGTGCAAAAATTGAAAATAATTACTACAATATATTTGTAATTCAATTACACAGCTGACTTATATTCAATTATTTTCTTCCACTTGGAAGTTTCTGAAATTACTTATATACAATTTTATTTTACAATTGTATCGGTATTTAGTAGCTCATCTTATTGTCTTCACTACATTTCTCAAAGGGCTCAACAGAGTTTCATATACCATGGAAATCATTGAACATATACCGTATTTTCTGCCTGGCTCCCCAGCCGGCAGTCAGAAACAGCATGGCTCCTCAGCTGTTTCTGACTGCCACGCGTATACTCGGCGTATAAGACGACCCCCGATTTTCGGTTGACTTTTTTGGGTTTCAAATGTCGTCTTATACGCCGGACTATACAGTATATCAGACTTAGGAAGGAAGCAATGACAAATCTTACCAAAAAACCCTGCAGGGACTTATCCAGATAATTCATCAGTGACTCAAAGGGTCTCTCCAGGGGTGGGCTCCAAAAACCTCAGCAAGGGATTCTTTTCCCAGTTGCTGGGTGTGTGTGGCCATGGTGGGTATGGTCTAGACATCCTCCTGCACCACAGCAGAGAGACTGTTTTCCCTTCCCCAGACTCCAGAGGCTTTCCTTGAGCCTCTAGGAGAGTGAAAACTGCATTCCCCAGGCTCCAGAGGCTTCCAGAAGCTGGAAACAAAGGCAGGAACTTCCAGGATGCCTGTTTTTCCTCCTCCTGAAGCCTATGCACTTACCTTGCATCCAAAATGGACCTCACGGAGAATCCTGGGAAGGGCAGGGTGAGGTAGGAGCAGCGGGGTGGGGTGAGCAGGACCATCCAAGGGTGGGATTTGGACTATAACTGGCCATAACATTAGCTACAGGTTCGAACCTAGGTAGCAGTCCACCCCTAGGTCTCTCTCCCCTCTCTCCCCTCTCTCTGTTTCTCTCTTTGTCTCTCCCTCTCCTTCGTCCTTTCCCTCTCCCTCTCTCCCTCCCCCTCTCTTCTCTCTCTTCTTTGACATCTATATATCATAAACACTAACATCACCTGTTCATCTAATAGCAAAGAATAGACTTTGCAAACTCAGTAACGTCTTAGAACATTCAATTAAAGCAGAGCTGCCATATTTGAAATGTGAAAATTTTTAGTGAATGTGTTTGATTTAATCAAACTTTGCTGCTTTTGTGAGATATTTATACACATTGATATATTTCTTTAAACATGAGATAGACATATTGCCAGTTAAACAATCCCAGGTTTAAAAGAGGTTGTGCTGAATTTATAGACTACATAATCTTTCTGGTAAAACCCAGGTGTGAGATATTTTTCTTACAAAATAGTTTGCATAATGTTCCTGGGACATAGTACACATGAATGAAAACCCTACATATGATTTACTTCTCCCCAGCATAATTTTATACAATTTTTAAAAGTTCTGCACACTAGGAGGTGATTATTTTAGATATGATAAAATAACATTTTATTGCTTTAGGAATAAACAAGATATGAAATATGACCAAATAATTAACTGAAACTAAATCTACCTTGGGCTAGTTTACAGATTAACCTTAAACAAAGATCTACCACTTCTACAAACATATGTCTCTTTAACTAGTCCTTAAATTAAATCCTTAGCTGATGAATCCTATATTCATAACCACTGGCAGATTACATATAAAAGAACACAAGATACTTTATTAACTGGGAGAGCAGATATCCAGAAATACCATATTTAAAACATGCAAATACAAAGCATGAGGCATTTAACAGTGTGGTTGTGTATGCATGTCTATGTCTATGTATATACATACACAGAAATATATTTTCATATTGCTCACTTTTTTGTAGATTCACTCATTTTCTACATTTTCATAACATGTGCCTGCTTCTTTACTAATAGGGACCAAATACGGTCTTTGAAATACGTATTGTTGTGTATATATTGTTTACAATGGTTAATAGAGTTGTAACTTTTTGTATGTATGTTTAAGAAAATCCTGAACCAAGCAATCTGGTTAAATCTGAGAGGTAGAGAATACAGTATGTTATTAAAGATAAATAAATTATCAGGGTTACGATTAGGGTTAGTTAGGGTTAGAGAAAACTAATTTCTCACCATAAACATTGCTATACACAAGATTGTACAGGACAGAGGATTTACACACATTCTGAAGGACTGAATGTGCTAAATACCATTTTAGACTTTTCTGGGTTAAACACTAAACACTAAATTAAACAACTGTAGATATTGTGTTAGAAATATATTGTATTAAAATGAGGCTTGTAAAGGATGCTAGGAACAACAACAAAAGTTTGTTTTGACATGCCAGAATAAAAGGAACACATTGATTTACCAGCTTCTCAGTGAAAATGGTGAAATGTTAACAAGATGCAAAGAAAAGACAGCGCTACAGAAGTCCTATTATGGTTCAGTATTCACCAGCAAGAGATATGTATCACACAATACATACAATTGTCAAAAAGCAGAATGAAGGAGTAAGATTGAAGCTTGAGAATCATAGTAACATAGCAATTTTAAATTTTAAACCTCCAGAGTTGGATAAATCTCCAGAGTTGGATGAACTTCCTAGGGTCTGGCTGAATGGTCTGGCTGAAATATTATGTATTATCTTTGAGAAACCCTGGAGAATGACAAAGTGTGCTTCACACTAGAAGGAGGGAAAATGTTGTCCCTCTCTTCAAAAAGTGTAAAAAGGGAAGATCTAAGAGACTACGGACAAGTAATTTACTTGATCATTTACAGATCAATCAAAAAGAGATTAATCTGTAAAACCCTGGAAAATAATACAGCTATTAACAGAAATCACCATGAATTTGTCAGAAACAAGTTTTACTAGATTAACCTTATCTCATTTTTTTTAATTGGTTAACTTCCTTGGAAGAATGTCAAATAGTTTGCTGAAATCAAGATATATTATGTCTAAAGCACACCCACAAAGTACTCCATGACATTCTGATTAGATAGCTAATTAAGTGTGGACTGGATGACATGACAAGAAACTGGATACAAAGTTGGCTTAAAAACCATACGCAAATATTTATCCATCAGAGTGCATAGTTTAACACCATAATTCTATGATAAGCCTTTTCAATGTAATATTGAAATGAATTGCCTGTTTTTCTTTTTCTGCATTCTATTTTTACAATCTTAATAATTTTTAATCTTGCTTGTGAAAACATGTCTAAATTGTGTTTAGTTATTATAAAAATATGAACTAAACAAGTAATTATCCATCCCTAATCTGTCTCAGACCCACTAAGGAATAATAGAAGGAACTACACAATTTTTAAGACACTTCCTGCATATTAGCAGGACTAAGCATCTCAAGAGCTTGACAAAACCCCTTCTATCTGGTATATAAAGCATATAAAGCAAAGCCAAATTAATCATGGATTATTTTAGATATTTTAATATATGAGAGATATGTAAATATAGGGATTCTATTTTTAGAACTTAATATAAATTGTACACAGAATAGGTGTGATTGGGTTTTTAACACTTTCTCAATTGTTATATAAATTGAGTTATACATACATATATTTAAACATTATACCACTTTCTTTTCTCTTAAATATTTTTGTAAAAAAATATAAAATCTATAAACATTGTATGAGGAACCAACTAAAGCAAGATTAAAATAATAAAAATTCAAAGTTAAAAAGGTGGGAGAGGATCTTCAAGGCACCAACCAGCCCCATAGCTGTATGCTCTTCTGTGATTCCCCGAGCAAGTTGATAGAGCCAAATCTTCTAACATTTTGGAAAGGCCAGGAGACGGGGGCGGGTGTGTGTATGCCTCACCTCTAGGAGAAGCATGTTTCATAGGGCAATGGCAATGGCAGAAAAGGCTTTGCTTTTGGATACTGCCAGCTGAAATTTTTTAACTGCTCGAGTCTCACTGTCTTAAATATACGATTATAGATATATTTCTACTATAATATTATATTGTACAAAATATTCATATTTACCATGTATATATGTCTAGATATTCATGCATGTATAGTTTTTATCTTGGAAGAAAATAAATATGGGAGCAATTAAGGGCAGTGACATCAACAAATTGAGTTGACTATTATTACAATGCTTCATTTTTATGTGAAATGTATAATACTCTGTCTATATACATATATATGTATATTTATATGCAGTGCTACAGTGGGACTTAATGTGTTTTAGTATATTTTCAGAAACTGGTTTAAGATATGATGCTAGTCTCGTGCATTGTAATGTTTTCTTCTGTTAACCGGAAAGTGATTTATGAACAAATGCAGTTTAAGTTTGTTTCCCTAAAATTAAATATATTCCAAGATATTACTATCTCCTTTGGTAAGAATTCAATTTGACAAAGAAGAATGGGGACTTAAATCAGCGGAACTTCACATTTATTAAATAAATTGCTATTTTACCAGACATAGCAATAATTGTTTTGATGTATAATTAAAAAAACAACAATTTGTCTAAAGAACATGAAGTAATACAAATATTTTGGTATTTCCAGTAATAATACTTTGGACTAGTCTAACCCCTGCTATCGGAGCATATAAAATGAAGGAAAGAATGACAGATTCAAGATTTTAACTGAAGTTACCCCTGGGAATTCAACAGGCACCATAAAAAGAGAAAAGAAAGAGTGAGAAGGTATTCTTTTCCTCAGTGAAAGTTCTCTAGGGGGCTTCTCTGCAACTTGTCGAGTAGCTATGATTTAGTCATCCTAACCTAATGACAGCCATCAATGAAACCTGGTATCTTTCAGCTGTCAATATGAAGAAAGAGTCAAATGTGAAGGAAGGAAATATTAAAAAATACTTTTAGTTTGTTGGTTTATGCTTATTTGACAATTATTTTGCAGAAATTTAAATGAATGCCAAAAAGCTGGTATAAGATGTCAATTCCAAAAATAAGGAACAATTCTGAAATGCATGGGAAAACTTGGCTTCATAGTTTTCCTCCGCTGACAGTATTTGTAAACTTAAAAATTGTGGTTTATTTCATCTCCAATGAACATACAGTGCTCTCTGTTCTCTTATATATAATTTTCATTGATCTTAATTATAGTAATAAGAACTAATGTAAAGTAAACTCAGAAAAAAGGAAAGTAAGAAGAAAGTAAAAAGCCCCTCCATGAGATAGATGGGAAGTTAAAGAAAATATGCAAAGAAGGAAAAAGACAAAAAGGAAAAGGAAAAGAGTGAGTTAAAGAAAATAAATATATAAAGAAGTGACTTTCAATTTTTATCATAGATAAAAAGACAAAAGTTGTCTGAAGTTAATTAAAACATATCTTATTCTTTTTTTTTTATATTCAAAAAGTTTTATTAGTTTTACAATTTTTTCTCAAGGTAAGGGTATACATGGTAATAGAAAATATTTT